>WOXC01006028.1:0-34659 GCA_011680675.1 Gymnobelideus leadbeateri | reverse complement strand
AGGATCACCTAGTAAAAAACACTCACAATTATAGAGGCAAAATTCAACCTCTAGAGAGAAGTCATTTAATCAGACTCCCAAAGACAGTTTTTGGGTTGTTTTTTTTTTTTTTATTGGTAGTTTAACAATTTAATTTATTTAGCCTTTTAAACAAGCATTATGATAGCATTGATAAAGATAAAGAGCTATCCTTGGAATTGTAAAAACCAAGCTTCAAGTCTCACATTTCTTATGTTTTGGGGGTATGGTTCTGAATAGTTCTCAATGTGCTAACCATCTTTTTTTAAGACTTTAGGGTACAAAACAGTTTCCAGACTAAATTTGTAAAGGGAATTTTATCACTGAGTATTCCCTAAACTAATGAAACTACAGATCCTGGCCAAACTTTTATAATATTTATAGATATTTCCTATAAAATCATACTTTACATCCTCTAGGTCCCAAACTTTCCGGGTCTGTAGTTCCTGTAAAGAAACCATTTTCTAAATTATTATGTTTAATAAATATGCAAACACACCTTATATATAATGAATAAATAATTCTGTTTTACAGGCATGCACAAATGAGATATATGTATACATGTATGTATATATAAATATGTATTTAATGTTGCTATTTTCAAAAGAATGTATACTATCCCCATGACTTGTTAAGCTCTTAGTATAAGAAAAAACCTATGTAATAGGAATGAATAGACAAATAGGAAAAAAAAATATAACAACTCCTGTCCTCAAGGGACCATTCTACTAATGGACACAATATTTACACATGTAAGTATGTAGAAACTTATTTCACTTATTACTATGCTGCGCTGAGGTAATAAAGGTAAATTGGAGGTTTTGTGGCTGGCTGCTATACATAATGAAGAAAATCTGTGGTAAATGTCTTTCATCTAGCTTTTTGTTTTGCCCCAACTTCATTTGTGTACCAGTCAAAACAGATCTTGGAACATACCTATACTCCATCTTTTTAGCTTGCACTGAGATCCTGTGTCATTTTGATGGGGCTGGGTGGTGCAGAATTCCCAAGGTCTGTATTCAGGAGTGCAATATTATAATTGGAATTTGAATGTGTTTCTTACTTTTAAGTTTATTAATGTATTTTTTTATATGGCAACTTCAAAATATGTCCTATTTCCAGTGAATTTTCTTGTGACAAAGAAAAAAGAAAAGAAATAAGCATAACCCAGTACTATAGCAACTTCAATTGACACTGTAGTAAAGAATATCTGCCTCTGAGTCTTAGAAGCAATCTTACCCTGGGTAAAGCCCTTAACACCTCAGTTTTTTTCATTTGTAAATTGGAGGTAATAATACCTCTAGTACTTATACAGACATAATTGTAGACATCAATTTAGATCTGGAAGGGATTAAAGGGACTATTAAGCCCAAATTCCTCATTTTACTGATAAGGAAATGATAGCAAGGAATGGTTTAATACCTCAGTCCTCCTGACTCAGATCGTAATATTTCACCCACTACAACATGCTGCTGCCTCTCATCTGCAGGTTTTTGCAAAGGTCAGTTGAAACAATGTAGAGAAATTTGTCTGGAACCCTTAAGTATGTGTATACACATAGGTGTGTATATCTGTCTATTTACATGTAATTAAAGTTTTATGTGTGTACATTCTTTCTATAACATTCTATGCAATTATGCTATAGTATGAATGGTAGCCAGTCAGAAATGATGGTGGGCATGGTTTACCATTAACCACACTGGTCTACACATATTAATGAGAATTACATGGTGAAAAAGCAAAAGTTAGAGAAGTCATTTGAGGCTAGGCAGAATAGTGCAGCTGTTACACTCTTAGGAGTTCAGTTTTCCTTCCTTATATCCTTTCATTTTGATGATTGACTAAGTCTGTGAAAGTTTGTTGATAAATGATTACAATAAAGCTATACATATTCTAGTGGGAGGTACAAAAGTAAATGATAATGAAGCTAGAATGACCCACCCTAGACCTCCCTAAACAAATGATGCTTGTTGAATTTAGGACAATTAATTTGCTGTCCCTTAGGATGGATGCTTGCCACCAAGCAATATATACATAAATACTATGTGACTAACCTTGGCAGAACAAAGAAATAAGCTTATATTTTTGAGCATAGCAAAGAAGCTCATAGTTGAATGTCTTTTGGATGAAAAGACTGAGGGTTTGGGATTTGATGACTGACAGATCAAACTCTGTGCTTAGGTGGGATTAAGAGGAGGTGGTAATCACAAAGGAAAAAAAAGTCCCAATAGCTTCTGATCTCTAATATATTTTTCAGTAGGTAGCTGTGAAACTGGTAAATGTTTATGAAAAGTACATTTGTTAGTTGTGGGATTCATAGAGCAGAGAGCAAAAGAGTTGGAGAAGAATGAAGGAAAAAACTTAAAAAAGAATTTAAATATATACATAATTCTGGCTTTAAAAATCACACTTATAAGTATGGTAATTATTTTTTGGAATGCACTACAAAACAAAGCATAATTATTTTTAAAAACCCATTCATAAAGGGTTTTTGTGATTGGTTACATTCTTTTTGGCAATGTGATTAATCAGAAATGAATTATTATAGGACATGATCCTGCCAGTAAATAAAATCTTGAGAGACTCTTCCTTATCAGTAAATAATAAACAATGGACTGGGAAATTTAAAGCTGTCTCATGGTTGATTTAAATTAACCAGGGATTGCATTTAGTTCTGTTGAAAAAGGTATGAAAATGTCCTTAATCACTTTTCCTACTTCTATCTCATATATATATATATATATATATACATATTTAATACATATGTATTATATATATGTATTATATATATATATGTATACATATATGTATTATATATATATATTTATTTTATATATATCAGTCATGTTCAGTGTGCAAAGTGCAAAATCTTAGGGGCAAAATTATTTGCATGGTCAATCTGCAACAAAAAGCTATCCTTGTGAGGAACAGGGTTGTCATAAGAAACATATAAAACTGGGGAAAAAATCATGAGTAGCTAGAAACAAATGAAATAAGGGATCCTTATATCTCTACTTTGTAATTCCACTAAAAGAGGTAATACAGGCTTTGGTTGGTCCTCTACAAGATGACATTTGATACAATATTTTGAAGTGGTTATTAGGAAAGTATGTCTATGATCAGCAAAAAAAGACAGTGTAGTAAGTTTAAGGAACTTAATCTAGTTCTCTCTATAAGTATTCCAAATTCTAAGCCTGATTAGTGATTGGAAAATCTAAGGGCAAGAACCATAGTGGATCAACTTTTTTTTTCCAACTAAAGATAATTAATTCAGCACAAAGGCGAGTTACCAGGGCTTTGTGGATTCAGTCCCAGGGCAGGATCACTGTGTTCTGTGTTCTGATTAGAATTGAATCTATAGCAGTGAGACTCTAATTATGGATTCTTTTCCTGGGGTCTGAATAGAGAAGGGGAATAGGGTTCTGACCCTAGAGTAGAATAATGAATTTAATCCCCAGGATCAGGGGTGGACCTGCAGCTCTGTTGCTCTGTCTTGTAGGGTGAGACCAGGGAATAACCCCCTTGGGTCAACTATAAACAAGGGACAAACCACACTCTATCCCTCTGAAATTAGATCAGGATATAGGATTTAGCCCAGTGTTCTGGGAACATATTATCATACATAATTGGGGTACGCAAGTAGAAGAGCACTAAAAAAAATAAGGAGAGGGAAATACAAACAAAATTGATTTTCATCTGAACTTGTCAAAGGAGGTAAAATACATTCATGGCACAGAGTTGGGTGAAAAAAAGACAGTTAACTTGACAAGGAAACAGAAGAAAATGATAAGGGGAAAAGGAAGGAGGATAAGAGCAAGCATTGTTAGGGAAGGGATTAGTAGTAAGCAAACAAAACAAAACAAAACTAGATAAGCTAAGTTAGTGGGTTTTGAAGAGGACTTAAAATGTAAAATTGAAAGCAGTTTTTCTAATTGGGGTCTGGGTGAGGAAAAGAGGAGAGGAGCAGGCAAGTAGAAACCAGAGAGCTGGTGTCAAACACACTCTTTTCTCAACACCCTCTTGTAGCACCAATGCAATATCCACAGCACCCACAATCACTATAAATATACCCACATGGTGCTCAATCACAAAATATAACAGACTCTCCATATAAAAGACAGAAGCAAACCATGTATTCAGATACCAGGAAACCGAATCCCAGCATCAGGAAACTGAATCCATCACAATGACATAGAAGTTAATGAACCAAACCATAGCAGAGAGCCACACCATTCTTTAACCTTCCCACAATCCAACAAAAGCCTAGCTGGCAAACACCAACTTTTACTCACAAGTCTGTCTGTCTCCCTACCAAGCATCTATCTGGCTGACTCCCAGCTTCCTGTGGGCTCTAATCCACCTTTCAGAAAACTCCTCCCACCATAGGCTCCATGTGATTACATTCAGCAGGGGCAGAGTTTATTTTCAAAGCAGGGAAGATCTTCAAATTTCCATTACCATTACCCCTCTCTATTGGATTAGCAAACAGAAAAATCTATAAGAGAATGGTACATAGGGGATCATAATTGTAATTATGAACAAAATAGACTCATTCATAAGAGACAGAAGAATATATTATAATTCAGAGCCGAACAATATATGGTTTATAAGAAATTATGGTACATTTGAAATAGAATTTCATATAGCTAAAATAAGGGTCTAGAGCTGAATACATTATCCTTCAACTTAATTAAAAAAAGTAGGAGAAGGGCAATTAGGATTTCACACAGAGTAACAACAGGGAAACAACATCATGCTAAAAGGCACCAAAGACAATAAATTAATATAAACATTAACACATGTACTGAATGTCATAGAATCTAAATACTTAAAGGAAAACCTAAGTGAGGTACAAGGAGAAATAGAGAGTAAAATTATAATAATGGGTGACCTCAATATATTCATTACTGAGCTAGAAAAGTTTAAAAACAATAAATAAATAAGAAAAAAGTTAAGGCCCTGAATAATATTTTAGAAAAGTTGGATCAGATTTATATCTGGCAATCACTGAATGGGAAGAAAAAGAAATAGTGAAAAGTATTTATTAATTGCCTACTATGTGCCAGACATTTTTCTGAGTTCTGGGGATTCAAAAAAAGACAAAAAAACAATCTCTGAGCTCAAGAAGCTCAGAATCTAATGGGGAAAGACAACAAATAGAACAAATCTGAAAAGTGGAAGTGGATAGAGTATACCCAGTGCAAGACACATGATGAACTCCTGCAACAAGGATAGGAAAAGATGAAACCATTGTCCTGGACTTCCTCATTAAATGGTGGAGGAAATCTGAAAGGAGATGTCCAATTTCCATTCTCTTCCCTCTCTAATAAGAAGGAAATAGGGGGTAACAGTGCCAGGAGATACTGAAGAGGTATGAATTTCAAAACTGGCACAAGCTTGTATGAATATGAATTATTGGACAAAATGATGAAAGCTAGGAGATCAATTAAGTGGAAAATGAGCCAGACATAGACATATATCATACTTTTTGTGAAACCTTTATAAAAATTGATCATATGTTAGGAAAAAAACTTTAATAAACAAATGCAAAAAAACCTCCCAAAATGTTAAACATGTCTTTTGTTGACTACAATAAAAAAATTATATTCAAAGAAGGGTCATGTAAATCAAATATAAATTCTTAAGAATTGGTGGGTCAGGGGTGGCTAGGTGGCACATTGAATAGAGCACCAGCCCTGGAGTTAGGAAGACCTGAGTTCAAATCCAGCCTCAGAAACTTAACACACAGAAAGACTAGCTAAGTGACCTTGGGCAAGTCACTTAAAACCAATTGCCCCACCTCCCCCCCTCCAAAAAAGAAAAAAAAAAGAATTGGTGTGTCAAAGAAGAAATCATAGTACAATAGATAATTTTGTTAAAGATCATTAAAGACATAAAACAATATGCCAAAATTTGGGGATGCAGTAAAAGAAATTTCTTAAGCAGAAAATTTATATTTCTAAACATAAGCCTGTTTCATCAGTCACCCCCCCCACCACTACCACAACCTCAACAATAACAACAGTAAAAAGATCAATGAATTGAATATGCAAATTTTTAAAAACTAAAAGAAATTAAGAAATGTATAATTTCTGTTAAATGCCAAATATAAATTCTGAAATTCAAAAAAAGATATTTACAGGGGTGGCTAGGTGGTGCAGTGAGTAAGAGTGCTGGCCCCGGAGTTGGGATAACCCAGGATTGGATGTGGCCTCAGAAAATGAGCACCCACACATAAATAATGACTGGCTGTGTAACCTTGAGCAAGTTACTTAACCCCAATTGCTTTAAAAAAAAAAGATATTTACAAAATTGATGCAAAAGAAAATTTAATGTCTCTGCTGCTAGGTCTTGTAAGATTCTAATTGTCAAACCATCATATTTAAATTGTTTTAATCTTGATGCTTTTAATATTTTATCCTTGATTTGGGGGATTGAAAATTTGACTATGATATTCCTATGAATTTTCCTCACAGGATCTGTTTTAAGTGGTGATCAGTGGATTTTTTCCTATTCCTATCCCCCCACCCCAGTCCCCGTTCTAATGCTTCTGGACAATTGTCTTTAATTATTTCTTGTATTATTGTATCAAGATTCTTTTTTATCATAACTTTCAGTTAGTCTAATAATTTTTATATTTTCTCTTCTTGACCTATTCTCCAAATTTTATTGTTTTTCTTATAAGATGTGTCACTTTCTCGTCTATTTTTTCATTATTCAGATTTTGTTTAATTATTTCTTGATCTCTTATAATTTTGCCGACTTCACTTTGCCCAATTCTAATTTTCAAGGTGTCATTTTCTTCCCTTCTTTCCTATCTGGTTGGCTTTCCTTTCATAACCTTGTTTTTCTTTTTTTTCCTTTTTTTATTTTTAACTTCTGTTTTACATCATTCATTTCCACCAGATTTTGAGTTACAATCATTTTCCCCCCATTATTCCCCTACCCAACCTCCCAGAATAGCAGTCCCACAAGATATCGCTTCCTCCAATCTGCTCTCTCCATACCTTCTCCCATACCCCCATCGACTTTTCCATTAGAGGAAGATGAATCTTTGTGTCCCAATGCCTGCACATCTTATCTCCCAATTATAGGCAAAAGAGTATTAATAATAGTATTTATATATATATTTGAAACATTTAATGTTACGACTTCGAATTTCAGATCCATTTCCTTCCTCCCTTGTCACCCATTCCTTCTTGGGAGATAAGTAATTCAGTATATGTTGGACATGTCTAGCTATGCAAAACATTATCATAGTAGATATATTGTACAAGGCTGCTTATAATTCCCTCCCACTCATCCCACCCTCCACCTGGTCCATTCCCTACGTGATCCTGTCCCTCTTCTATAGTGGGTACTTCCAACCTCCCCTCACCCCAAGGATGCCCTCCCATCCATCATCCCTCCTCTCATCCCCCTTCCCCCTATCCTGCTGCAGGTTGAGATATCCCATTTAGTATGTCTGTCATTTTCTCCCTGAACCAAATTCAATGTGAATGTGGTTGTGCCTTTTTAGCCTTCCTTATTCTCCCCCTCCTTTGCAACCACTTCCCCTTGCTTCTTCTACATGGGATAGTTTACCCTACCCTGTCTCTCCCCATCTCCTCTTGCCACTTTCCTCTCTCACCTCATAATTTCATCCCTTGAGTATTCTCCCTTCCCAACAAATTCAACCTATACCCTCTATCCATATATAACTGTAACCATGTACACACACATTCCCATATGTATTCATATGACCACACACCCTTCTTCCATTATTTTCATAGTGAGAAAGATATCATCAGTCACAGTTATTGCTTTTCCATATAGGAATGTAAATAGTTCAACTTTGATAAGTTCCCCTTGATCTCTCTTCCCCGATTACCTTCTCAGGCATCTCTTCCTTCTTGTGTCTGGATGTCAAATTTTCTATTCAATTCTGGTTTTTTCCTCAAGACTGCTTGAAAGTCCTCTATTCCACTGAATGACCATATTTTCCCCTGAAATAAAATACTCAGTTTTGCTGGGTAGGTGACCCTTGGGTTCATTCCCAGTTCTTTTGCCCTCTGGAATAACATATTCCATGCCTTTCGATCCCTCAATGTAGAAGCTGCCAGGTCCTGGGCTATTCTGATTGTGTTTCCACAATATTGAAATTGTTTCTTCCTGGCTGCTTGTAGTATTTTTCTCCTTGATCTGGGGATTCTGGAACCTGGCTATAATATTTCTGGGAGTTTTCTTTTTGGGATCTTTTTCAGGAGGTGATCGGTGGATTCTTTCAGCCTCTATTTTGCCCTCTGGATCTAAAACATCAGGGCAGTTTTCCTTGAGAATTTCTTGAAGGGTGATTTCTAGGTTCTTTCCTTGATCATAGCTTTCAGGTAGTCCAATAATTTTTAAATTGTCTCTCCTGGATCTATTCTCCAGGTCAGTGGTTTTTCCCATGAGATGTTTCACATTGCCTTCTAATCTTTCATTTGTTTGGATCTGCTTAACAGCATCTTGATTTCTCATAAAGTCATTAGCTTCCATTTGCTCCAGTCTAAATCTGAAGGGATGAATCTCCTCAGTGAACTTTTGAGATTGTTTTTCCATCTGGCAAATTCGACTTTTTAAGGCATTCTTCTCCTCATTGCCCTTTTGGGCCTCCTTTGCCATTTGAGTTAGTCTATTTTTTAAGGTGTTATTTTCCTCAGTCAGGCTGTTGACCCTCATTTCATACTTTTCCTGCATCCTTCTCATTTCTGTTCCCAATTTTTCCTCCACTTCTCTTATTTGATTTTAAAGTCCTTCTTAAGGTCCTCTATGGCCTGCAACCCTCTCATGTTTTCCCCTGGGGCTTTTGGAGCAGGACTTCTGACCTCACAGTCCTTTTCCAGCTCTATGCCCCCAAAATAGGAGTCTAGGGTTGCATTTTTCTGTTTCCTTTGCCTTGGCATGTTGCCACTTAATTACTTGACTTTTGGGCTTGTTGCCACACTATGGCTTTAAGGCCAGATAGAGGAATTTTCGTCCCAAACGTGTGTGGGGCAACTTCCGTTTCTGGCAAGCTGTAAACCCACCCACGACTTCCACCCTAGATCACAATCCAGATCCAGGGAGGTTAAAGCAGGAGCGATTACCCCCCAAGACTGATCGCTGGATCTCCCCACGATTTGTAGGCTGGGAGCAGGAGCTGCCTCTGAAAACTACAAAATGGCGTTTGTCCTCAGCGGCTTCTAGCCCCCAGGGGAGGGAGCCGACGCATTCCCTAATACCAGTCCCAAAGTCCATAGGACACTAACCTCTTACTTTGTCCTAGGCATGTCTATGTTGATAATTTTGGAGTCTCCACAGCTCCTGGTGTTCTGGGGTTCCTCCAGCTGGCTGCTGGCCCTGCCGCCCTGGGGCTAAAACCTCGGCTCACAGGGACCTGGGCTCCGCTCGGCTCCTGCGCTCTGCGTGCTGCCAGGTCCCAGACCTCTGCGCTGGTCCTTCCTGCAGGGCTGCTGGGCTGTCCTCAGCGGGAGGTTAGCTTCTCTGTGTCTTTCTGTGGGTGCTGGGGCTCCAGAAGTTGTTCAGAGTCCCCTTTTACATAGTTTGGGGGGAATCTGGGGGCAGAGAGGCTTGGATGAGCTGTTTCTACTCCACCATCTTGGCTCTGCCAACCTTGTTTTTCTTGGATTATTATTATTTTTTAAGTTTTTCCTCCATCTCTGTCATTTGATTTTTAAATTATTTTTTAAGATCTTCCATGAATTCTTTTTGGGAAGGTCATCACTTGACATTACTCTGGAGGTTTCTTTACTTCAATATCCTCCTCTGAAGATGAATGCCAGTTAGCTCTGTTCCCATAATAGCTTTCTATGGTTGGATTCTATCTCCTTTGCTTGTGCATTTTTGTTATCACCTCTACCCCTGGGGTGTGGGAAATGGTACCTCTTGCCCTAGATCTTTAGTTCTCCCCCTCTAGCCTGGAATCAAAGCCAAACCTCCAACCTCCTGTAAGTGCTTTAGCCAGGTTCTTTCTGCCCCACTGCTTCTGCACTCACAGGCAATGTGCTAGTTCCTTCTCACCACCCCCACTACTCTTTGCAGTACAGCTAGGTCTGGTGTTCCTTATCATCAAAGGGTCCTTCAGTCTTCCCAAGCTCCAACTCCCAATCCCCTCACTATGTGGGGATAAAAGTTCCTGTAGTTGGGGCTGATGCAACCTCTCAAATCAACTAACCCTGGGACTTGCTACTTGTTGTTTAAGAGGCTTGCTGCCTGCTGTTAAAAACAGAACCTAGGGGCGGCTAGGTGGCACAGTGAGTAGAGTGTCGGCCCTGGAGTCAGAGTTAATATAATACAAGTGATGATGCTACCAAAATTGCCTTCCTTATTCAATGTCATAATGATCAAGCTATGAAAGAATTACTTTTAGTGGGGGGGGGAGATAAATTAATCTGAAGGGATAAAATGTTGATTCCCTAGACAAAAGAAGAAATAGAAGAGAATCTCTCTGTACCAGATTTGAAAATATAGTACAAAGGAGAAATAATCAGAATGATTTGGGACTGGTTAAAAAAATATAGAATTGAATAAGTAGAAAAGTTTAGATACAAAGCATCCAACATACAGAAACTTAGAGGTAAGAACATCTTTCAGCTACTACTTCTGTGAAAATTGAAAGGCAATCTTGCAGATAATAGGTTTAAACCAATACCTCACACCTCATAAGATAATTTCAAATGAACTTAGATATAAAGTTAATATCATAAATAAATTAGAGCAGGGGTGGGGAACTTGTGGCCTCAAGGTCACATGTAGCCCTCTAGGTTCTCAAGTGAGGCCCTTTGACTGAATATAAACTCCACAGAACAAATCCCCTTAATAAAAGGATTTGTTCTGTAAAACTTGGACTCAGTCAAAAGGCTACATCCATGGACCTAGGAGACTACATGTAACCTCAAGGCCACAGGTTCCCCACCCCTGATTAGAGGCACAAGTGAAAAATTATATTTAGCTCAATGGTTAGGGGAGGACTTAATGAGATTCTTGTGGGTTACCCCACTAGAAAGATAAAATGGATAATGTTGGTGTCATAGAATTGTAAAGTTTTTACCACAAGAAAAGCACTTTCACTTAAAACTAGAAATGAAATTAGAAACAAAAAACCAAAATCTCATTTCCAAAGTGTATAATAAGTTGACTTAAATTTATAAGAATAACAGCTATTCCCTATTTAGTAATAGACAAAGAATAAGACGACAAAATTCTCTGAGAAAGACATCCATTTTATCAACCACCAGGAGAAAAAAATGCTCCCAATCACTAATAATTAGAGAGAAGCAAATTAACAAATTTCTGAGGAGCCACCACACAATTATCAGAGTGGCAAAGATAGAAAAAAATGAAAATGACAAATGTTGGAGGGGGACAGACACATAAATTTATTGCTGGTAGAACTGAATTACTCTATCTATTTTGGAAAATAATGGGAAACCATGCCCAAATGTGCTTAACTGTAAATGTTTGTTGATCTACTGGTAAGTATCCTAGGCTTAGACCTCAAAGAAATTAAAGAAAGGAGAGAAAGAACCAAAAACTATTGTGTTTTTAAAAAATTTTTAAAATGTTGAAAAGGATGACTCCAGAAAAGTCTTGGAAGAGTTGTATAAACTGATGAAAAAGCAAGTGAGCAGAGAAAGGAATGCATTTAAAAAGAAATAATAAAAACATCATTGTAAAGAAAAAAAACATCCCTGAAAGACTTAAGATCTCTAATTAATGAAGTAGTCAATCATCATTACAAAGAACTGATTATTTGAACTATTCCCAGTCTGACAGAGAGGTGCTGGATTGAAGATACAGAACAAGATGTAAATAATATGACAATAAGTTCTTTTAAAAATTTATTTTTAGTTTTCAACATTCATTTCCACAAGATTTTGAGTTCTAAATTTACTCCCCATCTTCCTCTTCTCCCACCACAAGATGGTGAGCATTCTGATTACTCCTTCCCCCAATCTGCCCTCCCTTCTATCATGCCCTCCCCTTTCTCTTTACTGTTTACCATACCTGATTTCTCTTTCCTGTTTACCTTTACATGCTTCTCTTGATTCTTGTGTTTGAAAGTAAAATTTTCTATTCAGCTCTGGTCTTTTCATCAAGAATGCTTGAAAGTCTTCTCTTTCATTGAATCTCTATTTTTTTCCCCCTGAAGTATTATACTCAATTTTTCTGGGTATGTGATTCTTGACTTTAATCCTAGCTCCTCTGACCTCTAGAAAATCATATTCCAAGCTATTTTATCCCTCAATGTAGAAGCTGCTGGATCTTTTTTTTGTCCTGATTGTATTTCCACCATACTTAAATTGTTTCTTTCTCCTTGACTTGGGAACAATGGAATCCAGCCACAGTATTACTAGGAGTTTTCCTTTTGGGATCTCTTTCAGGAGATGACTAGTAGAGTCTTTTAATTTCTATTTTACCCTCTGGTACCAGAAGAACAAGATTGCTTTCGCTTATAATTTCTTGAAAGATGATGTATAAGTTTTGTTTTTTTATTTTAAATCACAGCTTTCAGGTAGTTCAATAATTTTTAAATTATCTCTCCTGGATTTATTTTCCAGGTCAGTGGTTTTTCCAATGAAATATTTCACATTATCTTCTATTTTTTCATTCTTTTGCTTCTGTTTTATAATTTCTTGATTTCTCATAAAGTCATTAGCTTCCATTTCCTCCATTCTAATTTTTAAGGAATTATTTTTTTCAGTGAGCTTTTGGACTTCATTTCCCATTTGTCCAAATCTGCTTTTTAAAACATTCTCCTCCTCATCCGTTTTTTGGACCTCTTTTGCCATTTGGGTTAGTCTATTTTTTAAAGGTGTTATTTTCTTCAGTATTTTTTGGAGGGATCTCCTTTAGCAAATTGTTGACTAATTTTTCATGATTTTCTTTCATCACTCTCATTTCTCTCCACAATTTTTCCTCTACTTCTCTTACTTGATTTTCAAAATCCTTTTTGAGCTCTTCTATGGCCTGTGACCAATTCATATTTTTCTTGGAGACTTTTGATGCAGAAGCATCAACTTTGTTGTATTCTTCTGGTTGTATGTTTTGATTTTCTTTGTTACCAAAATAAGATTCTATAGTCTGAATTTTTTTTATGCTGTTTGCTCATCTTCCCAGCCAAATATTTGACTTTCTAATTCTTTGTCAGGGTAGGACTCTGCTTCCAGTGGAGGTGTATGTACTGTCCCAAGCTGTAGAGGTTTTAGACCAGCTGCTCAATCCCCCATCAACTGTGGGCCCAGAGCTCTGGAAGCAACCACTCCTGCTGCTGCTGCTGCCACTGCCACTTCTGCCACCTTGGGGCTGAGGCCAGACCCCAGCCAGACTGTGCTCCTCTTTCATCCAGGTCCCACAGAGTTTTCCCACTGACTTTCTATGCTGTCTTTGGCATTTGTGGGTTGAGAAGCTTGGAAACTACCACAGATGCCAGTGATTAAGTGCGTTGAGGCCTGCCTGCTCTGGCACACCAGACTGTGCTCCATTCCCAGCCTGGTGTTATATATCCTTCCTGTCATCCTTCTAGGTTATCTTGGGCTAGAGATTTGCTTCACTCTGTCATTTTGTGGGTTCTGTAGCTCTAGAATTTGTTTAGAGTTATATTTACAGGTATTTTACAGGCATTCGAAGGAGTCTAGGGGAGAGCTCAAGTGCTTGCCCTTACCCCATCATATTGGCTCCACCCCTGAGAATTAGTTCTTTTTGACACTGTTATATATGCCCTTCTTTTTATATGGAGAGAAAAGGAGGGAAAATACATGCTTATTAATTGAAAACAAATAATGAATTAAGTGGTGATGAAGTCATAAACATAGAAATAGTTTATTAGTAGCTTGTTTTTGTAATCAGTTGTGGGTTCATGGATACATATGAATGGAAAAGACTGTTTCTCCAATAAGGTATGCTCTATCTATCTATCTATCTATCTATCTATCTATCTATTTATCTTCAACTCTTTCCTGTGTTTCCAAAACCAGTTAAGGGACGTGACCCAAGAAACAATACTCGCCCAATGGTGGGACTCTCCACGTTCCCAGAAATGCACTGCAAACTCATTAGTAAATGGTTGTCCCTAGATATCTTGTAGTTATATATGGGCAAAAGTAGTCAGTTGAACTTCTGAATTGTTTTTTTGAAAAACATAACTTTTTTTCTGAAATAGTATTTTTCAATTCAATATTCAATTCAATTTCTATTCCCTATTCATACCCTGTCTCTTACCTAGTATGCCTTGCTTCTGCCTTGCCTCTTTTTCTAGACTTTCCTTTCTACCCCCATTTTCCTTTCACACACTTTTATAATTAGCAATATCCAAGTTTCTCAACTTGTCAAAAGCCCCTTGTCTATGAATTCAGTGATAAAAAAGCAAATAGACACATTTTGGTCATCTATATAATGCCTAGAATATTATTGATACCTGAACTGGGCCCAGGCTTCATAGGCTAATGTAGATTCCCTCTTCTTTTTTTGTTTTTGTTTTTGTTTTTCAAATGCTTTATTAACTTCTGTTTTACTTCATTCATTTCTGGATTCCCTCTTCTTTCCCACCCCTAAGATGATCATGCATCAAAGTTGAGTATGCATTTCCTGGCTTTTGAGTTCTAGTCCTAGTATGAGAGCAGTCAGAAGATTACTTCAGTTAGGTAGCATCAATTCTAGGCCTACTTTTGGTTGTTCATTGTGTGACACCTTACCCTGTTGTCTTTGTACCTTTTGGGTATTTTCAGTTACAACCTTTGAATATACCTTTTGGGCATTCTCTTAAGCCTAATTAAAGGTCTATTACATTAAGAATTATTTCATCTAAATCTTCTGCAAAATCCCCCTATTCATTTTCAACAACTTTAGCAATAGTTGTTAAAAAAAAATTAGATTTACAAAAAGAAATCATTTAATTGACACCATAAAAACAAAGCAGTGTATAAAATTGTTTTGAAGGAAAAAAGAATTAAAAAAATTTTAAATGTCCTATTCAAAGACAAAGTAGTCATCCAGAAGAATATATTGTATTCAGTTAATCAAAATTCTATCTTTGGTAGTCATTGTGGCTTATTTAGTACTTCATTGAAAAAATAAATAGACCAGTAAGGACTGGTTTATAGAAAAACTCTTATTACTTTGACTATACTTGTGAAAATAAAGGAAATGAACTGTGATAGCCATTTGTAAGAATGGATTCCAAAGAGAAAATTAATTTGTTAGTATACATTTGTTGATTTTGTGATAGGGAATGATGATGCAAATATGGTCTTTAAAAACATTTTTTTCTTTTTTTTTTTTTTAAAGCAATTGGGGTTAAGTAACTTGCTCAAGGTTACACGGCTAGTCATTATTTATGTGTGGGTGCTCATTTTCTGAGGCCAGATCTGATCTCGGGTCATCCCAACTCCGAGGCCGGCTCTTACTCACTGCGCCACCTAGCCACCCCTTTAGGGCAATTGGGGTTAAGTAACTTGCCCAAGGTCACACGGCTAGGTTTTTGTTTGTGTGGGTTAAGTGTCTGAGGCCGGATCCGAACTCAGGTCCTTCTGACTCCAGGGCCGGCGCTCTATTCACTGCGCCACCTAGCTGCCCCAAAAACATTTTTAACACTGTATATTTAATTTCCCTATCCTTTTTTCCCTTTTCTTTCTTTTTTTCCCTTTTTCCTTCTCTCATTTATAATTTATATTGTTATTTTAGACTTTTCATCTTACCTCTTTTTGATTATTGTTATTGATATTACTATTATAGTCATTAATTTTGCTTTCTTTTTATCCCTAGTTGTTTGCATGATTTCTAGCACATTTGTTGTTGTTGTTCAGTTTTTTTAGTTATATCCAGCTCTTTGTGGGGTTTTCACAGTAAAGATAAAGTAAAGTAGAGATTTGAACTCAGGAAAATGAGTTTACCTGATTCGGGTCCAACACTCTTCGAACATATAACCTAGCTACCTCAGAACTGTTGTTCAGTCATGACTTTTCATGATGCCATTTGTAGTTTTCTTGGGAAAGATACTAGAGTGGTTTGCCATTTCCTTCTCCAGGTCGTTTTACAGATAAGAACACTGAGACAAATAGGTTAAATGACTTGCCCATTGTCATACAACTAGTGTCTGAGGCCAGATTTGAACTCAGGAAGATGAGTCTTCCTGCACTACCTTCCTGCTCTACCTAGCTGCCCCCAAATCCATATTAGGCACTTAATAAATGAGTGTTACTTACAAAAAAACACCCCCCCCCAAGAAGTCCACAGTCTCTTTTATCACAGAATTATTGGATCATAAATCAAGAGTTGGAAAAGACCCTGATGTTGGGAAAGATTGAAGCAAAATGAAAAGGGCATAACAGAGTATGAGAAATGTAGATGTATCATGGAAAAAAAAATACATGAACTTGGAGAGCCTTTGGGAGATAGTGGAGGATAGAAGGGCCTGGTGAGCTATGAAGAATAAGATGTGATTGAATAATTGAACAACAAACAATAAATCAAGTGGCAAAGGATATTGCCAGTAGTTATTTTGTCAAATCCCTAATTTCAGAGGTGAGAAAAGTAAAGCTCAGAGACATTGGGACCTGACTAGGCTTCACACAGGTTGAACCATTTCAAACTCAACTCCTTGTCAACAGGCAATCACAACATCACATGACTTATGTGAAAACCAGGTTTATTACAAGAGAAATGAACGTGCATATAGAACCCAGAGACTTCAAAGGTCCTTAGAGAAGATTTCATACTTATGACAATATAGCAAAAGAAGGAGGAGAAAACAGGAAGGGGCATGGCATGGGAGGGGAAAGGTGCAGTAACTAGGTGATGGCAAAAATTTCATTCTTTTCCCTTAGGAACTGCTAGACTGAAAATAGGAGTGTCTGCTTATCTGCAAAGCACCCTAGATGCAGAAGCATTTTTCCTAGTCTGGCACAGACTGGCAGGTGCCTGTCTTGCCTCATAAGGACACACAGGGAATTCAGTTTGGGGTGCAAAAAACAAATTATGTTAGTTGTGGAGGGAGGAACTTCATTCTTGACACATTCAGGATCTCCTGCATACTTTGGTTTCAGTGTTTCTGGAAAATATGGTAATTCAAAATGACAAGTCCAGGGGACCCCTTAACAATCCTTAACTTCCTCATACTCCTAATTCATGACTCTTTCCACTATACCATGCTACCTCTCTTCTTTTCCCTTTTTGCTCATTACCCTCTTCTCCCTTCTTACTCTGTCCCCTTTTCTGGTCATGTTCAGTCAATCTTTTCTCTTTTCCTTGTCATTCTTTCTTATTTCTAATTAGTTCTTAATTTTATTTTCCCCCTTCCTTCCTCTCTCTCTCTCTCTCTCTCTCTCTCTCTCCCTTTCTCTTTTTCTCTTTCTCTCTTCCTCCCTTCCTTTTTCTTCCTTTCTCTTTTTTCACAATCATCTTATTCTTAACATGTTCTTATTTTCATTTTTTTCCATCACCTTTGAAATCTTGATTTTTCACATTTGAGAAGACTATATCTCACATAGTACTTGGCACATAGTAGGCATAGCTATTGAATGAGATCAATCTCAGACCCTACTGTCATTACAAAATCTCCTTGCTCTGGTATTCAAATCTCTTCACTAGCTGATGCTACTATATCATTGCACTTAATCTTATGTTGAGGAAGGAAAGCCTTGAACCTTGTGCTGTAGACCAAATGTAATAGTTCACTCCCTTCTGCATATAACCCTTCCTCCACCTCTGTTTCATGGTTCACACCATTTCCTATGACTAGGATGGCCTGTCTTTCATATCAACCTGTTGAAATCACACCCATTCTTCAGAATGTTGTTCAAGTACTTCCTCTAGCATATGGCCTCCCTTCATTCCATAGTCAGAAATAATATCTCCTTTAGATTTCACATGTTTCTTTGTACCTTTATTGAACAGTTTAGCTCAAGAATCATGTATTAAACATGGCTTAGAAGCACTAAGGATACAAAGCAAAAATGAATCTTAACTTGCACTTTAGGGATTAACATTCTCCTGGCCACTTACCATATTGATTTAGTATAAAATTTATTTTTGCATACATTTTTCTTTTTTTTGGAAGGGGGAAGGTAGGGCAATTGCATTTAAGTGACTTGCCCAAGGTCTCACGGCTAGTAAATGTTAAGTGTCTGAGGCTGGATTTTGGGGCCAGTGCTCTGTTCTCTGAACCACATAACCCTCCCCCATACATTTTTCTTGCCTACTGGATTGTAAATTTTATGAGAAAAATAATTATATTTTTAATTTACTTTGTATCTAGATTCCCTATTCCTTCAAAGTATATGGACAGAAAATATATATTTAAAATTTTATTTTTCTCAGGGGATGCCAAGGGGAATCACTGAAGTGTAAACAATGGTCTACTCCTAATAATTATTCAAGAGCTCAGAAATGTATCAGGGTCCACTTTATTTATAATTATCTAATGTTATAATTGAAGGGAAAAGCTGGAAAGATAGCAGCTCCCCCAGTGCTTGCCCTGCTAAAAATATATTTCATTTGTCATTCACAGGCCATGAATTATCACCAATCTACTATTTGGGAATCTACTATTAGATTTTTCTTTCCAAGTTTTCTTTCCAAAATTACTCTATACTAGAATAGGGTCACCGATTTTGAGCTAGATGGGACTTTAATGATCACCTAGTCCTACCTTCTAATTTACAGATAAAGAAACTGTGACCCAGAGAAATAAAATACTTTATCCAAGTCCATACAGATAGTAAATGTCAGTAAGCATTTGAGCATAGGTCCTCCAAATTACAAATACAATACTCACTCTACTATACATGCCAATAATAGTCACTTCCCTCTTTATGTAACCTGTCCTTTTACGCCTCTGTTTCTTGGTTTACACCACTGTATCTTATCTCAACGTGGCAAAATCCTACTCATCCTTTAAAATGCTGTTCAAATACTGACCATCTACTTCTAAAATGGAAAAAAAAGTGGAAGTTACTTTCCACACTGAAAATGAGATTATGCTTTGAATCTCAGACTTTTAAGAGCTTTGTCATTGAATTATGCTTGAATTTATCCAGAATGTTGCTCCACTTTATATAACTGTCTATTGTATTGTTTTGTCCTCTCCACCCTCGTCCTAAACAATTAATTAAGCAAGGCAGGAGTTAGAATATACTTGGTAGTATTAAATCAATATTTCTTAGCAATAGGGGCTAGTGGTGTCAAAGTTGGTAGGCAATAGGAAAACCTCAGAACAAAATTATCCTTGAGAAGATCTGGGTTGATTCTTTATAAAGAACTAATGACGTTTGATTATCTTTATAGAGCTCATGTGCTATAGTAGAAAGGGTATTGAACTTCGAATCAGAAGACTTGGATTCACATTTCACTTCTAGCAGTTATTAGCAATATGACTATTGACTAATCATTTATTATTAGGCTCAAATGACATAATGTTTGTAAACTGCTTTTGACTCAGTTTGATTTATCAAACATTTATTTTTATTTATTTATTTTATTTTTAAAGCAATTGGGGTTAAGTAACTTGCTCAAAGTTACATGGCCAGTGATTATTTATGTATGGGTGCTCATTTTCTGAGGTCCAATCCCAGGTCGCCCCAACTCCAGGGCCAGCGCTCTCAGTCACTGCGCCACCTAGCCACCCCATCAAACATTTATTAAGTGGCTATTATGTGCCAGGCACTGTACTAAGTAATAGGGATACAAAAAGGGGCAAAAAAAGTCCCTGTCCTCTAGAAGCTTATATATACAAACAAACTATATACAGGATACATAAGAAATAATTAACATAAAGAAGGTATGAGGGGGCAGGTAGGTGGCGCAGTGAATAGAGCATCTGCCCTGGAGTCAGGAGAACGTGAGTTCAAATTTGGCCTCAGACACTTGACACTTACTAGCTCTGTGACTTTAGGCAAGTCACTTAACACCAACTGCCTTGCCTTCCCCTCTCCAAAAAAGAAGAAAAAGAAAAAAAGGCATTGGAATTAAGAAGGGTTGGGAAAGGCTTCCTGAAGAAGGTAAGATATTAGTTGGGACTTAACAGGAACCAGGGAGGTTAGTAACAAGAGCAATTGAGTAAGAGCATTCCAGGTATGGGGGACAACCACAGAGAATGCCCAGAGCCAAGAGGAGTTTTTGTCAAAAATTACTGCTACTTTTCCAAGTTAAAATTCAATTTCTCCTCAAATTAGCATGTAGTATCACTCTTATCTGACCAGCATTTAGACTATAGACATTTTAATTCTTTTGGATTTGCAATATGAGCTCATTGTTTCATTTTGTGGTCATAATTCATGTACAAGAGGTTTTCTTAGTTTCATGGATTGTGATTGCCAACTAATTCATCACAAAATGGTCAGCCTAATAGTGAAAATAATCTTTAATATTTAGCAATATTTAGTTATTCTGGTCCTTAGGAAGCAGATATATTTGGATACTGGGGCTATATTTTAATCTATTCTACTTGGTAGAGCCTTTCAGAGCTTGTGATCTGTTAACAAACATCAATAAGCACTTAGTATAGAATCAGAGCAGAACATTGTGAACTACCTTGATGCTTTTGTGGAATGATGTAGAGTGTGTTGATGGGTTGCATTCAGAATCATTGAAAAGAGCCAAAAACCAGTAAGAAGGCAGATTCACTGGAGGATTAGAGTGTAGCAGTTTATACTTTGTAAATACAAGAGGTTTCTCAACAAACATTTATCCTCTAAAATCATGTTGTTTAATGATAAATGTTTATAAAAATCAATCAAAATTATATTTCACTATTACTAAAAATGCCTGATGATGACTATAGCATGAAGTACTCAAAGAAAGGGGGGAAATGCCTTTAATATTCTTGCAAATGTTTTAAATACATTCAGTAGCTTAACAATCTCTCACAAAGTCATACCTGCTTAAAGTTAGATGGTTCTACACTGCTGAAGAGACAAAAAAAGAGAAAAAAAGTCTCTGCTCTGTAGGAGTTTGAAATCTAATGAGAGAGAAAATAACAAAAATGAATAAATGTTTGGGACCACTCACTGGAGATAAACCAATGAACTACTCCCCTCCCAGTGCCTAAAATGCAGTATGGCATTTGCTTACTTTCTGAGTTACAATGAATTCAAATTAATTTTATATTAGAGATATTTTAGAGATACTTTTCTGACAATGCTTGGGAAAATTAGAAAACTCCTTCAGCACAGAAAAGGTGAGTAATGACTGATTTAGAGAGCTGAATCCACAAAGGTGAGAACAAGTGTTGTGCAGTATGGGGGTCAATGATTGGTCTTGAAATCAGGAAGACCTGGTTGGTGTTCTGCCTCTCACACAAACTAGCAGTATGTTCATGGACAAGTTACTTCTCCATTTAATGTCCTAGATAACTCCCTAAAACTCAAAGTTATAAAGTTATAACTAAAAGTTATATAAATTTAACATATAGCCTGTGTTAATAGAGATTATCTCTAATAATGGAATGAATGTTCAAAATATACAGAAAGATTAACCACGTTAAATCAGTTCATGTCTTTGTTTTACAAAAAATAGTATTCTTGTTTTTTTAAAGCAAAATGGAAAAAAATACATGTGCTATGTATAAAATAAAAGTACATTGGGAATTGAAAAACAAACATTAGCATTATATTTTTATGAAATAATAGCCAATGAATTTTTAGTTATCAGTATTTCCTCTTTTGAAACATACTACAAAAATTTGGCAATTTTTCTTGAGCTTTCACAAAACATGGAGCTACTGAGAGTATATTGAAAGGCATTTAGTATACAAGTATGCCATACAATTGCCTATTCAAATAATATTTTAAAAATAATGTTGACTGATTCACACAGAATAGAATAGCCCCTGGGCATGTTGGTTTTGGGGGTTTTTTTTGGTAAAAAAAAATATAAAATTCTTCGAAAATGAAAACATCAGCAAATAGAAGAAATCACAGTGCTTCAAAGCACCCTTTCCACAATTCTGAACAAACTAAATTGTGTGATCTAATGGATCTAACACAGCATATGTATAATATTGTACTGGGTGCCAAGTCAATTAAGTTATTAATTGACTTTTCTAAGAAAGCAGATGGCAATTGTTTTCTCTGGAAACTTTCTTAGGTTCTCTATTTCTGCAAAGTATTCTTCTATTATGGAAAATTAGAGTGATTGACAGGACCAGTCAAGGCATACATTTGATTTTAAGGCTATAGGGAAGATTACCCTAACCCCAAATCTCTGCAGAAATTCCCATATTGGATATCTCTTTCTTATGTCAGTTATTTATACTTTAATGTTTATTAGTATAATTCGTCACTGTAATACAAATTATTGACTATAATCAGCCACCCCGAGGACATGGAAGTTTTGATGGTTTAATATAATTTAAGAATCATTAACTAATTGCTAAAATAAGCCAGAAATGTTGAGGAATAGGGAAGAAGACAAAAAAATGATGAAAAGCAACACAGTTCTCATCCTTGCCCTCAATGAATTTAGAGTCTAAAGGAACTAGTTCTAAAGAGCTAGTACTAACTAACAAACATTTTTTAAGTATTTGTAATGTTCAATTAATGGTCTTGAATTTTTTTTTAAACCTTGTCCTCAAGGAGGGTACATTCAACTAGAGACATTTAAACACACACATATATCTATGTACATGTATGTGTGTTTATATATACATATTTACTTATATATGTATGTATATTCCTATCAATAAGTAAATATATGATAAGTTAGGGAGGATAAAGAAAGCAGTAACAACTAAGGAGTCAAGCAAAGTCTTCTTTGAGAAAATGGGAAATAAGGTAAACTCTGAAAGAAAGCAGAGAATTTAAAAGGAAGAGGTGAGAAGGCAGTACATTCCAGGCACAGCCTGTGTAAAGGTACAGAGTCAGGAGACATGGCATGATGGATTTGGAGGACAAGTAGTACAGCTTGGTTGAAGGACTAAATGGAGCACATTAATGTGCAATAATCCTGGAAAGGTCGGATGGAGCCAGATTTTGAAAAGTTTTAAATGCAAAATTGTATTTTGTATTAGAACAGCTGTATTTTTTATTAGAGCCTTGTATTTTATATTAGACCAGTTAGAGAGTTATTGCATTTTCTTGAGTTTTTATTTGTATATTTATGAAGGACAGATTCAGAGGGGAAGAGGCTGGAATCTGGGAGACCAGTTAGGACTCCTTTGAGTGAACAAAGGGCAAAGGTATGTCCATTCATTCACTTATAAGTACTATTACATCCATGTAATACTGCAGTCTAGCTTGTTTCTTACAAGCCATTATTTTGATCTCTTCTACCCTAGAATATTCCCAAGGAGGTTATTTGGATTTGCTAGTCTGAGTATGCTGGGTTGAGTTCATTGATCCATTCTGTAATACCTGGTTCTCAATCAATGTAGCAGCAAGCACCCCAGCATCCCCAGGACAGCTGCCAACACAGGTTCTCAGATCTGCTTTTCTAAAGGAAAGCAACTCAAAATGGGTTAACAGTCTTGCTTTAATCAATCAAACATATCATTTACCTAGTTCAGGGGGAAAAGTCAGCACTCTGAACTTCAGAGTATACAGACAGAAGTTATAAGACAAAGAAAAATTTCAAGCAGACAGGCCTCCAACTGTCTTGATCATTACATCCATACTTAGTTACCAGAGAGGGAGGCATCAACATCTGGGATTTTCAAAGCTGGGGGGCTCTCAACGACTGCCCAGAGTCTCATCTGGTCAAATCACACAAAACTTCTCAAAGTGAGTCCCAAAACAAAGCCTCACATCAGGATTTATATAGCCTTCTCTGGGGTCAGAGAATGTAACAACCCTCTTGACCCACTGCCAAATCACAAAGTATCTCCTGAAAAACAAGCCTCCCACTACAGGCTCCAGGTGCCTATTAAAGGGCATAAGGGAAGGGAAGATCTCACACAATACAATCTTAGAAAGATGGCAACAACATAAATTTACATTCCCATTACAACCAGTTAGGAAGTTTTCTGGTGACATGTTAGCCTTTGGTTCATTTGGCCCACATTATATTATTATTTTCTAACTAACTTCCCCTCCCATTTAACCAAGTGAAAACAAGGAAATAAAATCATTCTAGACGATGTTCCCATCTCATCATAATTCAGAATACTATAAATCAATACAAACTTGTAAGCAAGCTTAAACTGAATGTTTTCCCTTAAATAAACCCTTTGCAATTTCAGTTCTTCTCATCTGAATTCTCTGGAGTCCTTCTAGCTCACTCACTTGGGTGCAATCTGGCTTTTGGGAAGTCCTTCTGTGTGCCATTTCTAATTTCTGTCCAAGCAGGAGAAACTTTGGTAGGACCTGGGGTTGATTCTGCCTGTTAGAAGACTATTTTCCCAAACACATCTGAACTTTCTGTCAAAAAAGTCCATTCAGAGATATTCTCTGACTTCATCTTTTGTTTTTCCCCTGGGAAAGGACAGCTCCACATAATAGCTCTGTTTGGAGATCATTGTTTCCTGTATCCTATAAGTCCTGATGTCTTTAAATGACAAATATTCTTAAAAACAATTTAACCAAATATAGTCTAACAATACAAAGTTTAAGGCAAAATCCTGGAACACTGTAGAGGAGACCAATAATTATTTGAAATCTACCTTAAAAGCAAGTGAATATTATGCATAGCCATCACATAATAGTAGTAGTAATGATAATAATAATAATAATAATAATAATATCTTACATGCATATAGTTCTTCAAGGTTTTCAAAGTATTTTGTTTTTACATACATCTTATTGGAATTGTGATAAAAGGCTAGATATCATTCCAGACGGAGTAAAAGGACCTGGGTTGAGTTCTGACTCTGCTACCTTTAACTGTTAAAACTTTAAGCAAGTTACAGCCACTGTGATACTCAGTTACCATGTCTGTAAATTAGATAATTGAACTGGATTATATAGTTAAGGTTTCTGCCAAATCTAATTGTGTGCAATGGAAAAGAATTAGTGGAAAAAACAATCCTAATTGACTGGGTTTTTATGTTAATTTATATATAGTTTTTGTTAAAAATGTACACAAAATATCAACAAATATGCCATTATTAATACATCAACTGTTTTCTCATACCTCAATAAAACTCTTTCTTTTACTTAGTCACAAAATGATAACAAAAACCTCCCTGGTGGAATTCTGCCCCAACCTGGGAGGTTTGTGCTTGTCTCACTCAGACAAGAGTGAATTTCTATGGTTTCTATGATTACCTAAGAATCTAAGACTTTCTTTTCCTTAGCTCCATCTCTTAAAATGAGGTAGCCTCACTCTTTTGTCTATGTATGTGTGTGGGTTTTACTCAATCAGAATTTATCTCTGAATCCAAGTAATTATCTAATCCACCATATTTTGAAGATTCTATGTTCAATTAATTCCACAAGGTTGTGGCCTAATGGGAGTTGTTTCCTCATTGAAATAAGCACAAAAGCTAGTGTGCTAAGAACATCAATTTTACTCTATTGATATAAGTAAATGAACTACATTATATATGGAGAATAAATTTTATAACAAGCAACAAATAGCTATAGGGTAGCATCAAATTTGCTACACCACTAGATATCAAGTTCCCACATTGATAAGATCAGTTTGAACCAAGGAGTTATAGGCAATATATTACTTGAGTCTTAACTTGAAGAGACAAAGGAGAGTTATCACTACTGTTTCCTCAGTTCTTTCAAAGCATGCTTCCCTTAGGAGAAGTAAGACATGGGTTGTAGGTACAGAAGCTTCAAGTCAGGGCAGATGGCACAGGGCATAGAGTACTGGGTGTGGAGTCAGGAAGACCTAAGTTCAAATTTGGCCTCAAACATTTATTAGCTTTGCAACCCTGGGCAAATCATTTATCCTCTATTCACTCAGTTTCTTACATCTAAAATGAGGGTAGTATGGGCACCTACTTCCCAAGGTTGTGGGGAAAATCAAATGACATAGTAATTATAAAATGCCTAGAAAAGTGCCTAGCTCATAGTAAGCACTATATAAAAGTTAGCTATCATCATCATCATCATCATCATCATCATCATCATTTCAGCTAACTTCCAGTTTAGGAACATAGAGTATGGTATAAAATAGAATTTCAGGAAGGTTGGTGTTTGACTTGTCTCAGCTATTTGGCTTTAGCTAACCCATCACAGAGTTGGATAAGTGGAATTAGTATATGTGAAAAGTACTTTCACAGAAACACTGAAACTTGGAGCTAGAAAGGAAACTACAAAGTTTCCTGAATATTCTGAACTATACCTGAAAAATAATGTCCCTGGGTATTGCAAATAATAATTTGAAAAAAAGCATTGATATTGTTATGTCTGTGTATAGATTGCTCTATTCAACAGAGATAGAAAATTACTCATTAAATATCATTGTCCTGCTTTAATCTGTATTAGGTTGATCTGTCTACTATTACTTGTTGTTATGCTGTTTAACCCATAGTGTAGATTCTAAATAATTCAATTGAATATGATTATACAATGCAGTCTATCCTTTTACCACCCATACCCTGCACATAGTTCCAATGTCTACATTTATTAGACTTTAGATATTTCCAGAAACGAACATTAAAATTTTTAGTCTGGTTTATATTTTTGAAATGAAAATTTGAAGCAGAATTTAATTTTTGTTGTTTATTGTTATTATTGTTTGTTGTTTATTCTCTACTTCTATGAATCTAAGAGCCTTCTAATTTCAGGTCTTAAACAACAATAAAATTGTACTTAAATTACAATTAAATATTTCATTTTAAACTTTTGTAAGCAGCATGAGATAAAACATATTAGTCAATAATTTACTTGTTCTTGTCAAATTTTTGGCTTTAAAACTTAAGTGAGATAGTTGCATGTTTTGAGAGTTCTATATTTCTCTAGACCAGGTTGAAACTAAAGCATTCACTCAGTCAATTTGGCATTTCTGAACAATTGGCATCCAAATCATAAAGTTATTAAGATCAGATGTGAAATTATTTAAAAATAATTTTCAGAGTTTAGAGAAAATCATGAAAATTACCATGAGCCTAACTAGCTCTTTTACTAAGCAAAGTTAAATCCAGTCATGGACCTAAGGAATAAAGATGAACAACTTTGTAGAATCCTGAATTCAGATAACACAAGGTTTGAATACCAATAGAAATGACCTTGATTAATCACATTACCATCACTTATTTTATTGGTAGGAAAATTCAACCATTCAATTCATTTATTAAGTGCCTACTATATGCAAAGCACTATATTAAGTGCCTACTACATGCAAAGCTTTAAATTATGATGCAATTCTGGGCATTTCAATAACTGCAAAATCACTATACAGTTCAAATATGTATACTAAGGCTTAGTTATCTTGAAAATATATTTTGTTACACAATCTTCTAAAATAAAATTATACAACTAATAATTATAAGCACTAACAAGAACAATGTGTGTGTGTGTGTGTGTGTGTGTGTGTGTGTGTGTGTGTGTGTGTGTGTGTGTGTTTTGGCAGAGCAGGTGGCAGAATGCTTTTATTTTGGGGGGTGGGGTGGTGGTGGGTCAGGTTCTTTGGGAGAAGGCGGGGTCAGCGGGCTGGGCAGGGCTATCACCTGGCAGGAAGTGGTTCCCTTGGAGTAAAGGAGGTTAGATGAAGTTCCTCAGTTTCTTGCACAGCTGTCCACGAGCTGCTGGAGCTGCTGGGTAAGCTTGTGGTCTTTCCCTATCCTCCTGCTGTGACCATGGGGGCTCTTTGTAAGGATTTCCAGCACCTTCAGCTCCATGAAGTTCCTCAGAGGCCGGGGCAGTCAGTATGTTTTGTAGCTCAGCCCAGTAAGTGCACTGCGTAATAACTTGGGATCCCTCTTACTATCTGTCTAATGACTCAAGGGCTTTGATGTTCTCGAGGGCCTCTAGGTTGCTTCCCAGAGTAGGTGAGCTAGGGGTGGGGGTGAGGGGGCTAGTCAGCCTCTCGAGCGGGGTGCTAGCCGAGGCATGGCTAAAGAAGAACTATTACCTAAAATTTCTAAAAATTAACTTTCTATTTAATTCCTCGTTATTATGACTTGAGAATGTTAACTTGAACTGAAATATCTTTGTTACTCTGTGTATGTCTCTTGAATTATAAAAAGGACATTAATGTTCCTAAGCTATTAAATTTTATTCTTTGAATTGTTCATAGCACCTCTGACCACACTTAGAATTTAGTTTGAGAGTGAATTTTCAATCCTTCACTAAATAGTGCCTTGCCTAAATATTTAATTATTTGCCTTGAAATGGTAAATAATTGGAATCCTTTTATCCCTAAATGGATAAAACCTTTATTCTCTACTTCTATGAATCTAATAGCCTTCCTCTAATTTCGAGTCTTAAGAGTTGCTGTTGGAGTAAGGAAAAGGGTGGTGGTGATGTTAATATCACTTTATCTGTCATTAAGACATGAAATGTACAGCTATATCTATTGATTTCAGATAATATTTCATGAACCTGGGGAACACTGGCTTCTATTAATTCTACTGACCACTAGGTAGAGCCCTTCAAGAATTCTATTTGATTTACCTCCCTAGAGTAGAGGAAATTAACATCTTTCTGTAAGAGCTGCTCTCTAATTATTTATGCTTTCAAAGTTATTTTCAGTGTCCTCAGAAGGTATACTAAAATGGAGTTCTGCAAGGGCCTAGTACTATTTAACATAACATGTCAGTTGTTCCATTGAGGACCTCAAATTGCCCAAGGTGTTTAGCACTCACTATAGAAGAAAAAAACTAAACAAACAAACAAAAAAAAATTCCAAAATTTTTGTGATACATTTTAAAAGTTGGTTAATAAAAACAGGCTTGACTTTAGTAAAAATAAGTATGTGTTTTTGCTTCCCTTAAGGGAAAAAAGATAGCATCTACCAATACTTTATTTGCACTGGCTGATAACCCTTTTGTGTCCCTTTCCCCTTTCAGTGGGCAAAGTGAATCATAATCTGGAAATTAATTAACTACTTAATTCTACAATTAGGTACTTTTTAGGATTATTGCTCTTCAACTGTACTTTGGAAATCTTTTTAGAAGAGCAATAAAATTATTAAAAATTAGAAGAATATAGTAATTTCTAAAGGAAAAATCCTTATCCTTGAGAGAACATATCAAAGGAAATAAAATATTTATATTTGAAGGAATGAGAAGCTATTCTATTATTCTCACTAAAGAGAGAAAAGAAGGAAAGGGCTTACATGATAATAGGAATCTACTTTAAATTTGGAAAATATTTAAATATTTTGACTTTATTACCAAATAAATGTTACAGTGACATCTTTTGCAGAGATCCCACAGGTTTCTTATTAGAATCAGCCTCATTGCAATCCCCAAACTATCAAGTAAAAACGAGGTGTAATGGGACACCATAAAAGATGTAAAGAGAATACTAACACTGATCAAATTATGGAACTATGAAAAACTAAACTGATAGAATGCATGCACTGGACAAAAGGTCATCTCAAAGATGCTGATTACTCTTCTTTATACTGTGCTTTCCTTGACTCTATTTTTTAAAGAATTTAATATATGATATTTTATTTTCCCCCAATTACATGTTAAAGTGATCTTTAACATATTTTTTTAAGTTTTGAGTCCTAAATTATGCCCTACCCTTCCTTCTTGTCTCTCTCCTCCCTGAGATGGCAAGCAATGAGATATGGGTTATACATGTGTAATCATTTAAAACATTTCTATGTTAATCATTTTGTATGAGAAGACTCAAGTAAAAGATAAGGAAAATGAAAAATAGTATGCTATATTCAAACAGTATCAGTTCTTTCTCTGGGGGTTGATAGTATGCTTTATCATCAGTTCTTTCAGATTGCCATAGATTATTGTATTGCTGAAAAGAGCTAAGCTATTCACAATTCTTTGTCATACGATATTGCTGTTACTGTATACAATGTTCTTCTGGTTCTTCTCATTTAACTTTGCATCATTTCATGTCAATCTTTCAGGGTTTTTCTGAAATCATCCTGCTTGTCATTTCTTAGAACACAATAATATTCTATCACAATCACATACCACAGTTTGTTTAGCCATTCCCCAATTAATGGTCATTCCTTCAATTTCCAATTTCTAGCCACCACCAAAAATAGCTGCTTTTTGTACAAATAGGTCCTTTTCCCTTTTTTTTTTTGTTGATGTCTTTCAGATTTATACTTAAGGGTCTTATTGCTGGATCAAAAGGTATACATAGTTTTATAGCCCTTTGGGCATAGTTCCAAATTGTCCTCCAGAAGTGTTGGATCATTTCAAGACTCCACCAACAGTGCATTAGTGTCCCAGTTTTCCCACATTTCCTTCAACATTTATCATTTTCCTTTTTTGGTTATAAGGTATTTTGATAGGTGTGAAGTGGGACCCCAGAGTTGTTTTAATTGGCATTTCTCTAATCAGTAGTGATTTGCAGCATTTCTTCATATGTCTTTAGATAGCTTTGAGTTCTTTGTCTGAAAACTGCTTATTTATCTTTTGACCATTTATCAGCTGGGTAATGACTTATATTTTTATAAAATTGACTCATTTCTCTATATATTTGAGGAATGAATCCTTTATCAGAGATACTTGTTGCAAATTTTTTCTCCAGTTTTCTTCTTTCCTTTTAATTTTAGTTGGATTGGTTTTGTTTGTGCAAAAACTTTTTTAGTTTTATACAATCAAAATTATCTATTTTACATTTTGTAATGCGCTCTATATTTTGTTTAGTCCCAAATTCTTCCCTTATCTACATAAACTATTCTCACACATAAACTATTCCATGGTCTCCTAATTTGCTTATGGTATCACCCTTTATATGTAAATTCATGTACCCATTTTGACCTTTTCTTGGTATATAGTATGAGATGTTGGTCTATACCTAGCTATATAGGGAAGTAAATAAAGGACCAGAATTGAAATTAGACACGTACTAACTGTATGACCCTGGGCAAGTCACTGAACCCAGTTTGCTTCAGTTTCTTCATCTGTAAACTGAGTTGGAGATGAAAAGGGCAAATCACTTCAGTATCTCTGCCACGAAAACCTCAAATGGGGTGATGAAGGGTCAGACACAAGTGAAACAATGGAACAACAAAAATGAAATCGTCAGACCTGCACTTTAGGGAAATCACTTTATAGTTGAGTGAAGAATGGGGGGATAGACTTAACAGAAGAGAAACCAACAAGCAGACTGTTGCAGTAATCTAGGTTGAAGGTGCTAAGTGCCTGCACCACATGGTGGTAATATCAGAAGAAAGAACTGGGCATATGCAAGAGATTTTGTGAAAGCAGAATCAACATATTTTGGCAACAGATTAGATTGTGGGAGAGTGAAGAGTTGAGGGTAACACCATAGGTTGTAAGAATGTGTGACTAGTAGGATGGTGGTATTCTAAACCACTAGGGAAGTTTTGAAGGGAGCAGGATTTACAGGAAAGGTAAGTTCAGTTTTAGACATTTTGAGTTTGAGATTCTAGTTTGAAATATGTAATAGGCGGTTGATCTTGTGAGACTGTAGATTAGCAGTTACAAAAATAATAAGTAATAGAAGCATATTTGAGCTCCATCCTTCTTATTTAGGGCCAGGACTTGTTCTGTTGTACATCAGGTCTACAAACAGTCTTGGTTGCAATTCTTTAGATTTCCTCCAGAATTCCAATATGCATTCCAGAATACTGTTTGCTTCCTCTTTGTCTCACTCACATAGCCATCACACTAATAAAGGCTTTCAGTACCCTTTCACCAAAATTAGACATAGTATTGCAGAAAAGTTCCTACCAAGTCTTATTTGAGAGCTGTCATTACTTTCTTTACTATTGATAATGTATTTCTTTTAAAAAGCCCATATCCTATTGGCTTCTTGGGTTGTTGCATTGTGCATTTGATTCATATTGAGCTTGATGTTAATTTAATCATTCAAAGAACATTTATTAAGTGCTTACTTTGTGCCAGATATTATGGGGAGCTCTGGGAATATAAAAAATGGCAAAAAACCCAAATCCCTTGTTTTCAGGGAAGGTGCAGATTAATGGGGGAGATGACATGCATATAACAATGTACATGGAAGAGTTAGAATATACAATGTAGATAGAAGGTAAGCACAAAAGGAAGGCACTAGGGATGTTCAATGGAGTTTTAAATCCTCCTGCAGAATAGAAAGTAGTACTTAAGGGGCGGCTAGGTGGCGCAGTGAATAGAGCGCCGGCCCTGGAGTCAGAAGGACCTGAGTTCGGAGCCGACCTCTGACACTTAATCCACACAAACAAAAACCTAGCCATGTAACCTTGGGCAAGTTACTTAACCCCAATTGCCCTAAAGGGGCGGCTAGGTGGCGCAGTGAGTAAGAGCGCCGGCCTCGGAGTTTGGATGACCTGAGATCAGATCCGGCCTCAGAAAATGAGCACCCACGCATAAATAATGACTAGCCGTGTAACCTTGAGCAAGTTACTTAACCCCAATTGCTTAAAAAAAAAAAAAAAGAAAGTAGTACTTAAACTGAGTCTTGATGGAGGAAGAGGTGAAGAATGAGAGTATTGCAGGCAAGGGAAAAAACTAATGAAAACTCCCATAGCTGGTATAGTGTTTAGATAGGGGAAGAAAATGTAAAAAGATTAGAAAAGTAGAGAGGAGCTATGTTATAAAGAGATCTCTACATGCCAAACAAAGGACTTCTTATTCAATTATGGGGGGAATAGGGTGCCACCATATTTATTGTGTGTGTGTGTGTGTGTGTATGTGAGAGAGAGTGTGAGTTGACTGGATTAATCAGATCTATACTTTCCAAAATTAAGAGTCTATGGCAATAGTTCTAGTGAGGGGTGATAAGTGCACTTATCACCCCTCACTAGAACTATTGCCATAGACTCTTAATTATTCTCTTTTTCTGCCTCAAGCCTCTCCCAACTCCCATATATTTAACATTTTTATACCAAATTGATTTTGGAAAGTATAGATCTGATTAATCCAGTCAACTCACACTTGTTGGCTATGTAAATGGAGAGAAAAGGAAATATAAAAGAAGTATTGTTAATGTAGAAATTGCAAGATTTGACAGTAAATTTGATTTGTGTGTGTTAACAGTTAGTGAGGAGTCATGATTGACATTGAGGTTGTGAGCATGGGTGACCAAAAAGATGAAGATGCCCTTCTACAATAATAGGAATGTTGGGGGAAAGGCAGAGTTTGGGGCAAAGATATTGAGTTTCATTTTAGACATGTTGTCATTGAGATACTTACGGGACATTCAGTTTGAGATGTCAAGGATATAGTTGGACAAGAGAGAAGTTAGGTATGATTATATATATTGATATTTTATAAAAATGTTAATTAAATTCATGGGACCCAATGAGATAACCAAACAGGCTATTATACAAGGAGAGGAGAAAAGGGCCCAGGACTGATCCTTGGGAACATGACTGGGATAAGAATCTAGCAAATAAGGTTGAAAGAAAATGGTCAGACAGGTAGGAGAACCAGGGAAAAAAAGTAGTCATGAAAACTTAGACAGAAGAAATATCCACGAAAAGAATATAATTGGTAGTGTCAGTGTAACAACAATGCAATATTCACAATGCCCGTGGTAGCTATAAATATGCTGATATGGTTATTAATCACAAAATATACCAGGATCTCCACGTGGGGGACAAAGCTAGAACATTTATTCAAATACCAGGAAACTGAGTCCCCAAATCAGAAAGTCAAAGCCATCACAGTAGCTATAGAGTTGGCACATGTAGTTAATGCAGTAAACACCCACATTCTTAAGCCTTCAAAACAGAACAGGCTACCTCAGGCAAAGGTCCTTCTCTCCTCATTCACAGCAACTGCTCAGCATCCACACAACTCATTCCCAGCAGCTCTGGTCCCCCTCAGTTCTCGTCCCTGGCAGTCCTTATCAGGAGTCCTTAGCAGAAATTCTTGCTGGCTCAAAAAAAAGTTTATGCCACTGTGGCCCCTGACACTGCTGCTGTTGCTGCTGCTGCTGCTGTCACCAGGCTTCCAGTCACCATACTCACTCTAGCTTGGCTCCAGCTTCCTTTTGCCCCACCTCTTCCTGCTAAGTCAGCAAGTTTAAGGGGCATGGAAGATCTTCAAATCCCATAACCATTATAATCAGAGAGGTAAATAAAGATCAGGATTGAGAATAAGTAATTAGATTGAACAATTAAGATAATAGTAATGTCTTTGGAGAGATCAGATTTATTTGAATGATGAGTCTAGAATCCAGATTGCAGAGAGTTTGAGAGTTTAGAAGAAAGTACAGAGAAAGTATTGGACACACAATGTTTAGACAGTTAGCCACAGAAAGGAGCAAGGGTGTAGTATGAAAACTCTTAGGGATAATAGGATCAAGTGAGGTTTTTTTTTTTTAATTAAACAGATACTTTATTAACTTCTGGTTTACATCATTCATTTCCACCAGATTATGAGTTACATTTCCCCCCCATTTTTTCCCTACCCACCACCCCAGAATAGCAGTCCCACTAGATATCCCCTCATCCAATCTGCTCTCTCCCTTATCTTCTCCCATACCCCCTTCGACTTTGCCATTAGGGCAAGGTGAATCTCTGAGCCCTACTGCCTGGACATCTTATGAAACATTTAATTTTAAAACTTTGATTTTCAGATCCATTCCCTTTCTCCCTTGTCACCCACTCCCTCTGAAAAGATAAGCA
>WOXC01006027.1:0-99865 GCA_011680675.1 Gymnobelideus leadbeateri | reverse complement strand
CATTATTCCATGTAGGAATGTAAATAGTTCAACTGTGATTAGTTCCTTATGATTTCTTTTCCCTGTTTACCTTCTCATGCTTCTCTTGCTTCTTTTATCTGAATGTCAAATTTTCTATTCAGCTCTGTTTTTTTCATCAAGAATATTTGAAAGTCCTCTATTCCACTGTATGACCTTATTTTTCCCTGAAACATGATACCCAGTATTGCTGGGTAGGTGATTCTTGGTTATAATCCCAGCTCATTTGCCCTATAGAATATCATATTCCAAGCCCTTCAATCCTTAAGTGTAGAAGCTGCCAAATCCTTTGTTATCCTGATTGTATTTAAAAAATATTCATTTTTTTCTTCCTGGCTGCTTGTAATATTCTCTCCTTGATCTGGGAATTTCTGAACCTTGCTAAAATATTCCTAGGAGTTTTCTTTTTGTGATCTTTCTCAGGAGGTGATCAATGGATTCTTTCAACCTCTATTTTGCTCCCTGGTTCTAAAATATCAGGGCAGTTTTCCTTGAGAATTTCTTGGAGGATGATTTCTAGGTTGTTTCCTTGATCCTGGCTTTCAGGTAGTCCAATATTTTTAAATTATCTGTCCTGTATCTATTTTCCAAGTCAGTGGTTTTTCCCATGTGATATTTCACATTGCCTTCTATTCTTTCATTTGTTTGGATCTATTTAAGAGCATCTTGATTTCTCATAAAGTCACTAGCTTCCATTTGCTCCAATATAATTCTGAAGGAATGATTCTCCTCAATGAGGTATTGAGATTCTTTTTTCCATCTGGCAAATTTAGCTTTTTAAGGCATTGTTCTCCACATTCCCTTTTTTAAGCCTCTTTTGCCATTTGAGTTATCTTATTTTTTAAGGTGTTATTTTTCTCAGTCAGTCTGTTGTCTCTTGTTTCATACTTTTCTTGCATTGTTCTCTTTTCTCTTTCCAATTTTTCCTCCACTTCCCTTATTTGCTTCTTAAGGTCCTCTATGACCTATAACAAGCTCATATTTTTCTTTGAAGCTTTTGGTGCAGGAGTTCTGACTTCACTGTCTTTCTCCTTTTTCCATGCTTTGATCTTTTTTGTTACCAAAACAAGAGTGTAACATTGGGTTGCCTGGTTTATTTTGCTTCCTTTGCCTGCTCATGTTGCCATTCAGTCATTTGAACCCTGGGCTTTTTGCCACAGTTGGACTATGCCACTAGACATAGGGCATACTGTCCCAAGTGGTAGGGTTTTCTCAGCTGCCGAATTTTTAGTTGGGTGCCCTCTATGATGCCTACACATGCTCTGCCAAGCTGCTCACACACCGCAGGCCCTCCACCCTAGAGGACAATCCAGTCCAGGAACTGAACCTGCCATGTGGGGGTGGCTGCAGGGTTGTGTCTCCTCAGTTGCTTCTCGCCCTCCCAACTATTGGATTCCTAAGTCCACGTTGCACTGATCTCTCACTTTGTCCTTAGCATCTATGTATTGATAATTCTGCAAACCATCACTGCTGCTGGTGATCTGTGGTCCCTGCAGCTTGTGGTTAGTTAGGCCCACCCTGGGGCTAAATCCTCAGGCTGGGCTTGGTTCCCAGAGCAAAACACTGGCCAATTCCTGCTGGCATGCCAGGCTGTCCTCAGTGGGAGATTAGCTTCTTTGTGTCATTTGGTGGGTTCTGTAGCTCCAAAGTTTATTCATAGTATCCATTTACATGAATTGGGGGAGATGGAAGCCAAAGCCCCATGGAAGTCCTGTTTCTACTCCACTGTCTTGAATCAACCCCTGGATTTTGATGATTCCTGAGGATGAACTGGATCTCCTGAGTACTTGCAAGGGCCACCTGGAGCTGCCAAAGCCTGAGGAAATGTGACTGTGTTTCCAGTATTGGTTTGTCCCTTTTGATGTTACTTTGTCAGATTTATTTGTCAATAGAGGCCTCATACCTTGTTGGGCATAGGTTGATTTCACATACAAAAAGCGAATTAGGGGGCGAAGCCAAGATGGAGGAATAGAAACAGCTCATCCAAGCCACTCTGCCCCCACATTGCCCCCAAACAATGTAAAAGGGGACTCTGAACAACTTCTGGAGCCCCAGCACCCACAGAACGACAAAGAGAAGCTAACCTCCCGCTGAGGACAGACAAGCAGCCCTGCAGGAAGGACCAGCACAGTGGTCTGGGAGCCAGCAGCACGCAATGCTCAGAGCGCAGGAAGCAGAGCCGAGTGGAGCCCAGGTCTGCCTGAGCCGAGGTTTTAGCCCCAGGGCGGCAGGGCCAGCAGACAGCTGGAGGAACCCCAGAACACCAGGAGCTGTGGCAACTCCAGAATTATCAACATAGACATGCCTAGGACAAAGTAAGAGGTTAGTGTCCTATGGACTTTGGGACCTGTATTTGGGGGAATGCTTCGGCTCCCTCCACTGGGGGCTAGAAGCCATTGAGGAGACACGCCATTTTGTAGTTTTCCGAGGCAGCTCCAGCTCCTGGCCTGCAATTAATTGTAGGGAGATCCAGCGATCAGTCTAGGCAGGTGCGGGGGGGGGGGGGGTAATCACTCTTGCTTTAACCTCCCTGGATCTGGATTGTGATCTAGGGTGGAAGTCGTGGGTGGGTTTTCAGCTTGCCAGAAACAGAGCTTGCCCCCAACACGTTCGGGACGAAAATTCCTCTATCTGGCCTTTAAGCCATAGTGTGGCAACAAGCCCAAAAGTCAGGTAATCAAGTGACAATATGCCAAGGCAAAGGAAACAGAAAAATGCAACCCTAGACTCCTATTTTGGGGATAGAGTAGGAAAAGGACGGTGAGTTCAGAAGTGCTGCTCCAAAAGCCCCAGGGGAAAACATGAACGCATTGCAGGCCATAGAGGACCTTAAGAAGGACTTTAAAAATCAAATAAAAGAAGAGGAGGAAAAATTGGAAAGAGAAATGAGAAGGATGCAGGAAAAGTATGAAATGAGTGTCAACAGCCTGACTGAGGAAAACAGCACCTTAAATAATAGACTAACTCAAATGGCAAAGGAGGCCCAAAAGGGCAATGAGGAGAAGAATGCCTTAAAAATGCGAATTTGCCAGATGGAAAAATAATCTCAAAAGTTCACTGAGGAGATTCATTCCTTCAGAGTTAGACTGGAGCAAATGGAAGCTAATGACTTTATGAGAAATCAAGATGCTGTTAAGCAGATCCAAACAAAAGAAAGATTAGTAGGCAATGTGAAATATCTCATGGGAAAAACCACTGACCTGGAAAATAGATCCAGGAGAGACAATTTAAAAATTATTGGACTACCTGAAAACCATGATCAAAGAAAGAACCTAGAAATCACCCTTCAAGCAATTCTCAAGGGGTGGAGCCAAGATGGCAGAGTAGAAACAGCTCATCCAAGCCACTCTGCCCCCAGATTCCCCCAAAACTAGGTAAAAGGGGACACTGAACAACTTCTGGAGCCCCAGCACCCACAGAACGACACAGAGAACCTAACCTCCCGCTGAGGACAGACCAGCAGCCATGCAGGAAGGACCAGTGCAGTGGTCTGAGACCTGGCACTGCGCAGTGCGCAGAGCACAGGGAGCCGAGCCGAGCCCAGGTCCGCGTGAGCTGAGGTTTTATCCCTAGGGTGGCAGGGCCAGCAGCTGGATGGAGGAACCCCAGAACACCGAATATATTTGAAACATTTAATCTTAAGACCGAGAATTTCAGATCCATTTCCTTCCTCTCTTGTCACCCATTCCCTCTGGGGAGATAAGTAATTCAGTATATGTTGTACATGTCTAGCTATGCAAAACAATATCATAGTAGATATATTGTACAAGGCTCCTTATAAATCCCTCCCACTCATCACACCCCCCACCTGGTCAATTCCCTACATGATCCTGTCCCTCTTCTATAGTGGGTAATTCCAACCTCCCCTCCCCCCAAGGATGCCCTCCCATCCATCATCCCTCTTCTCATTCCCCTTCCCCCTATTCTGCTGCAGGTTGAGATATCCCATTTAGTATGTATGTCATTCTCTCCCTGAACCAAATTCAATGAGAATGTGGATTTGCCTTTTCTTTTCCCTTCCTATTCTCCCCATCCCTTGCAACCACTTCCTCTCGCTTCCTCTACATAAGATAGTTTACCTTACCCTGTCTTTCCCCATCTCCTTTTGCCACTTTCCTCTCTCACCTCATAATTTCATCCCTTGAGTATTCTCCCTTCCCAACAAATTCAACCTATGCCCTCTATCCATATACACACACATTCACATATGTATTTATATGACCACACACCCTTCTTCCACTATTTTCATAGTGACAAAGATATCATCACTCACAGTTATTGTTTTTCCATATAGGAATGTAAATAGTTCAACTTTGATAAGTTCCTTTTGATTTCTTTTCCCTGATTACGTTCTCAGGCATCTCTTCCTTCTTGTGTCTGGATGTCAAATTTTCTATTCAACTCTGGTTTTTTCCTCAAGAATGCTTGAAAGTCCTCTATTCCACTGAATGACCATATTTTCCCCTGAAACAAAATACTCAGTTTTGCTGAGTAGGTGAGCCGTGGGTTCATTCCCAGTTCTTTTGCCCTCTGGAATATCATATTCCATGCCCTTCGATCCCTCAGGGTAGAAGCTGCCAGGTCCTGGGCTATTCTGATTGTTTTCCATAAATATTGAAATTGTTTCTTCATGGCTGCTTGGAGTATTTTCTCCTTGATCTGGGGATTCTGGAACCTGGCTATAATATTTCTGGGAGTTTTCTTTTGGGGATCTTTTTCAGGAGGTGATTGGTGGATTCTTTCAACCTCTATTTTGCCCTCTGGATCTAAAACATCAGGGTAGTTTTCCTTGAGAATTTCTTGAAGGGTGATTTCTAGGTTCTTTCCTTGATCATGGCTTTCAGGTAGTCCAATAATTTTTAAATTGTCTCTCCTGGATCTCTTCTCCAGGTCAGTGGGTTTTCCCATGAGATATTTCACATTGCCTTCTAATCTTTCGTTTGTTTGGATCTGCTTAACAGCATCTTGATTTCTCATAAAGTCACTAGCTTCCATTTGCTCCAGTCTAACTCTGAAGGAATGAATCTCCTCAGTGAACTTCTGAGATTCTTTTTCCATCTGGCAAATTTGCATTTTTAAGGCATTCTTCTCCTCATTGCCCTTTTGGGCCTCCTTTGCCATTTGAGTTAGTCTATTTTTTAAGGTGCTGTTTTCCTCAGTCAGGCTGTTGACACTCATTTCATACTTTTCCTGCATCCTTCTCATTTCTCTTTCCAATTTTTCCTCCTCTTCTCTTATTTGATTTTTAAAGTCCTTCTTATGGTCCTCTATGGCCTGCAACGCGTTCATGTTTTCCCCTGGGGCTTTTGGAGCAGCACTTCTGAACTCACCGTCCTTTTCCTACTCTATCCCCAAAATAGGAGTCTAGGGTTGCATTTTTCTGTTTCCTTTGCCTTGGCATGTTGCCACTTAATTGCTTGACTTTTGGGCTTGTTGCCACACTATGGCTTTAAGGCCAGCTAGAGGAATTTTCGTCCCGAACGTGTGGGGGCAACTTCCGTTTCTGGCAAGCTGTAAACCCACCCACAACTTCCACCCTAGATCACAATCCAGATCCAGGGAGGTTAAAGCAAGAGCGATTACCCCCCAAGACTGATCACTGGATCTCCCCACGATTTGTAGGCTGGGAGCAGGAGCTGCCTCTGAAAACTACAAAATGGTGTGTCTCCTCAGTGGCTTCTAGCCCCCAGGGGAGGGAGCTGACGCATTCCCCAAATACAGGTCCCAAAGTCCATAGGACACTAACCTCTTACTTTGTCCTAGGCATGTCTATGTTGATAATTCTGGAGTCCCCACAGCTCCTGGTGTTCTGGGGTTCCTCCAGCCGGCTGCTGGCCCTGCCGCCCTGCGGCTTAATCCTCGGCTCATGTGGACCTGGGATCGGCCCGGCTCGGCTCGGCTCCTGCCCTCTGTGCGCTGCCAGGTCCCAGACTGCTGCCCTGGTCCTTCCTGCAGGGCTGCTGGGCTGTCCTCAGCGGGGGGTTAGCTTCTCTGTGTCGTTCTGTGGGTGCTGGGGCTCCAGAAGTTGTTCAGAATCCCCTTTTACATAGTTTGGGGGGAATCTGGGGGCAGAGAGGCTTGGTTGAGCTGTTTCTACTCTGCCATCTTGGCTCCGCCCCCCAAATTAGGCTTTTTAAGGCATTCTTCTCCTCGTTGCCCTTTTGGGCCTCCTTTGCCATTTGAGTTATTCTATTTTTAAGGTTTTGTTTTCCTCAGTCAGACTGTTGACCCTCATTTAATACTTTTCCTGCATCCTTCTCATTTCTCTTTCTAATTTTTCCTCCACTTCTTTTCTTTGATTTTAATGTCCTTCTTAGGGTTCTCTCTGGCCTGTAACCCACTCATATTTTCCTTTCGGGTTTTTGGAGCAGGATTTCTGACCTGACAGTCCTCCCCATGTTCTATGCTCCGATCCTCTTTGCCCCCAAAATAGGAGCCTAAGGTTGCATTTTTCTGTTTAATATGTTTCCTTTGCCTTGGCATGTTGCCACTTAATTACTTGACTTTTGCCACAGTATGGCTGGGCCGCCAGACAGGTGAACTTTTGTTCTGAACACGGGGAAAACTTCTGTTTCTGGCAAGCTGGAAACCCACCCACTACCTCCATCCCAGATCACAATCCAGATCCAGGGGTGTTACAGCGAGAGCGATTACCCCCCAAGACTGATTGCTGGATCTCCCTACAATTCACAGGCCAGGATCTGGAGCTGCCTCTGAAAACTACAAAATGGAGTGTCTCATCAGTGGCTTCTAGCCCCCAGGGGAGAAAGCTGACACGTTCGCCAAATACTGGTCCCAAAGTCCATAGGGCACTAACCTCTCACTTTGTCCTAGGCATGTTTATGTTGGTAATTCTGGAATTGCCACAGCTGCTGGTGTTCTGGGGTCTCTCTAGCCAACTGCTGGCCCAGCTGCCCTGTTGCTAGAACCGGGACTCAGGAGTACCTCTGCTTGGCTCCCCATGCATTGTGCGCTACGGGCTCCCAGAGAGCTGTGCTGGTCCTTCCTGCAGGGCTACTGGGCTGTCCTCAGTGGGAGGTTAGCTTCTCTGTGTCATTCTGTGGGTGTTCGGGCTCCAGAAGTTGTTCAGAGTCCCCTTTTACATAGTTTGGAGGTCAGCTGGGGGGAAAGTGCCTTAGACACACTGTTTCTACTCTGCCTTCTTGGCTCTGCCCCTCCTAAGTGATTTTTGAAGAATAAATCCAAATTCTTTTCAGGAATGACTGGATCCATTCACAGATCTAGTAGTGCACTATTTTTTCTGTTTTTTTTTTTTTTCTATAGCTCCTCCATGAAATATCTGAAGAGTGTGAGATAAACATCAAGGTTGTTTCAATTTACATTTCTCTAATTGTTTGTGTTTTGAAACAGTTTCTTAAATGGCTGCTGATATCTTAGATTTCTTCTTTTGAAAATTATATCTTCCTATATTTTGATTATTTTTTGAGGAAAAAAGAAAAAGGCTTTAAACTACAGAGCACAAAAAAATAACAGAGTTGGCAAAGTTGGCAAAGTTTACAACCATAAATTAAAGTTGTCAGAATCCAAATATTTCCGCTGCAATATAATTCCAGTGGAATCCCTGGTGAAATAAAGAGAATATTAGCTTTAAGTGATGAAGGCTTGTGTTCAGTTCTTGTCAATGCTAGTTACTGGCAGTTGTATACTTGGAGAGTCATTCATCTATGTAGTATCTCAGGCAGCTCTTCTTGTGTTGAAGTGGAAAAGGATACTGTGTTGGAGTTAGAAAATTGCCAAGTAAATTTCACTTGTGATCTATGGTTGCTCGGGCTCCCTTCCAACTCGAGTTCTGAATTCCTTCTAGTAACAAATATATTTGCCCTAACCATCTGAAAAACTTTTAATAGTTGCCCATTATGCAAAAAAAAAAAAAAAGTTTGTTCTCTTTAGTCTGGCAACCGAAGTTCCCTAGGCTCCACCAGCAATTACATTGTTTATTTTTATGTATCATTACTTCCCAAAACAAAGTCAATACTATATACAAGCTGTTTCATTTGCCATGCTCTGCACAAGCATCTTTCTTACCTAACCCAGTTGTGTTTGTACCATCCATTGTTATAAAGTCAATCACAAGCAGCTCTCCTAAGCACTGCTTCCATGAATAACTTTAAGGATCTATTTAGCAATAAACTAAAACATAACATTCAAAAAACTAAAGTAAAACATTCACAACAATATAGCATAACAACTTATCAATAAGGTGACCACATAGTCTTAAACAAAACATATCATCTGCTAAGTTACAACCTCCTTAATCACAGACTGTCCAAGTAAAGTCTTCTTTTATCTTGACTTAAGGCTGACTTAAAATCATTCTTACGCCAATCATCCTTAAGGAGTAGCATAAAGTACAAACACCAACCACAGAAAGTCACAATCTCATCAGTCAATATGGAATACCCAAGTAACGTCTTCTTTAATCTTAACTGGAGGATGACTTCCAAACCCCTCAACTCCTCTTCCATGAGCTGACTGCTCCTGGATCTTGCCTAGATTCACTCAATTCTTTCTGGGATTCACAGGTAGGCAGCTCTCCCAGCTCTTGCCTAGATTCACACAACCCTTGCCTGGACTCACATGTAAGCAGCTCTCCATTCCTGTTTCATACCTCAGCTTACAGGGACTACTGCACTCCAAGCTCTTTGAAGGTTCTGTTTCTAGGAAGAGAAAGCTTAACAGGGCCACAATATTTATGCCCATTAAGCTTAACAAAGCTACAAAACACATTGCTGACACTATCATCTCAATTTACTTTTTTGTCTAACAAAGTAACAGAAATCAATAGACAAGGTTTCTATCTGAAAAATCAAACACATCAACAGTAAAGTTCTAGAACTTCTGTAACAGCAGTAAAGTACTCTTTCAAGACTTCTGTAACAGCAGTAAAGTCCTTTTTCTGGACTTCTGTCAAAGAACAACATGCAGGGTACCTTTGTCTGACAGAACAACATACAAAGTACTACAGACTGCTGACATCACAAAGTTCTCTCTTTCTCAGTTTTCAGAAAGTTACACAAATCAACAGAGAATGGCAATCATAAGCATTATCTCTCTCAGTTCCAAGAAAGTAACACAGATTGATAGAGTATCAAGAACACACGCATTCTCCCTCTTGGTTCTGCTTGAGCTTTTCTCTGCTCCGCTCCTTCCTGTTCCAGGCTTCCTGTTATGTTCTTAAGGCAAACTGCTCCCACTGCGGGATCCATCTGATGATGTTGGGCCTATTAAAGGCAGGGAAGATCTTCACATTCCCTTAGGCCTGTTAAGGGAAGAGGAGGTCGCCAAACTCCCTTTGGCCTAATAAGGGTAACCCAGTTCATCCTGTTTCCAACAAAGATTTTTGATAGAGTCAAAGGAAAGTCTCAAAGGCACTTCAATAGCTGAAAAGAGCAGCAAAGTATCACTTTGCTTGCCATTACAATTATCTACCTTTTAAAACCTTCTCCACCTTTCAATGCTCAATCCAAATCCCACATCTTCACAGGTGGTACTTGATCTTAGTCAGAAATATTCTCTTTATTTTGCTCATAGTATCATTTGTCACACTTCTAGATGTTTTATTTGTATTTATGTGTTTGGTTCAACTTTAAATATAAAAGTTTGTGACAAAACTTCCTTACAAATAAATGAGAGCAAAGGTTATCAATATTTGCATTTTTCAGAGGGCTCAGTCAACTTGAGTGACTTTTCCAAGATCACACATATTATAATTGGTAGGGCCATGTCTCTAACCCATCTCTTAGTTGTTAGTTATTACTTATTATATTACATTTTCTCATATGGGAAAGACTACAACTTATAAATAAGTTTTGTATTATGCATGGGTTTTTCTTTTATTTTATATGCCCAATAATTTTGAGTGAATAGATGAACGAATGAGTATAATTGTGGTAATTTCATCTAACATTTAAATTCTATAAACGTCTTGGTATTTAAGAGGTCATATAGAAGAAAAAAGGTATATAATCCATTGACTACTATGGGTCAAATAATGTTACCTGTTGATGAGGATACAAAGAATCCAATGAAAATCCAATGAAAAAGGTCCTGTAAAATTAGTCAAGGAAGACAAGACATTGAACAAAATATGAAGCAGAGAATAATGTGCCACATGTGTGGAGCACTGGTATTTCAGAAGCATAAGAAGTTACTTCTAACAGAACCATTTTTTTTAAACAGTAGCGAAGACGTTATGGTAACGTGAATTGGATTTTGAAGCATGGATGAGGAATGGTATAATCAAAAGAATTGCTATAAGAAAACAAAATGTATTTGAGGAACCTCGAATTATATTGAAATGTAGAGTTGGAGCAATGGGTGAGTGAAAAATATGACAGGTAAAGTAGGCATGATTCAGACTTAAAATCATGAATTTAGGTAAAACTGTTTGTTTTTTAATAGGTAAATAGGAGCCAATAACATGCTTGAAAGAACAAAATTATTTAATCAACATTTTTTGTTAAATGTTCTACGTTTTTTTCTATAGAAGTGTATAGTTTGGTATTATTCCCTTTAAATCTTACATTTTTAAATAGTGACAGTAGTGAAAATTTGTTTTCATCATCAAGATATTGAAAAAATTATTTGTTAGCAGTATATCCCAGGGAAATTCAAAATGACTGTTTTAAAATTTCCTTCTTGTTATTAGTAAGAATATTTGAAGGTTTTTTCTTTCCATTAAGAACAAAAAATCCCAAGGCTGTGTGTCTTATCCATTTCAAAGTGGAATAATTCATAATTCATCATGATGTTTTCTAGAAAATATGTGATTTTTTTTTCTACATTTAAAAGTCAGTAACCAAGGTTTATTTAAATATGATGTTGGAAATATACCTTGAGTTTCCAAGCTCAATTGAAAATTATTTTATAAGCTTTTCCCCAAAATATTTCCCTTGTTAAACTTTTGAACTAAAAGCCAGTGCTCAGAAAATATATCTGGAAATAGAACCTTACGTATAGTAGTATACGTTTTAAAAAAGACAAATATTTAAAGGTAAATTTTTATTTTTCATTCTGGGCATTTTGTCACTGAAATACTAGAATAGATATAAGCAAAGTATGCATTGATCTATGTCTGCAGACAACAGTTTTTTTTTTATTCTAATATCAGAAGTGGGACAAATTCTGTTATTATAGTATAACAAAATATAGGCCATTATGTAGGCTGGCAAAATAACTGAGTATCAGAAAAGTAACTATAGCTATAAATCAAAGGGCAAGCCTCATGAGTATGCAGTCTGAAAGAGACTGCACACAGCAGTTATTTTAGCTCCACTTACTTCTAGATAACACCATCACTGACAGTTATTTTTAAGAAGGGAAGCCAAGTGGTTTGAAGCTGTATCTTTGACATAGTTCATTCCATTCAGGTCAATTTGATCAAACAAGTTGTTGAAAAAAATGCTGCCAAAAACAATGCAAATGAAAAGGAACTTGAAATATGAACAATTGGAAGAAAATTATGGTCTTTGAGAACTAAAGAAGTGAATTATTCTCTTGACATAGAGGCAAGGGAGTACCAGGGCAAAATATTGTTTGCTTTGTCTGGCACATTTACTGGATCAGATGTTTTTACTTAAATGTTTTTCTTTGTTAAAAGTAAGAGTTAAACTCTGAGAGGAATTTTTTTGCTGTTTTTTTTTTTTAGAAACGTGTGTAATATATAAAAGGTATCAATAAAAGTTATTTTTAAAAAATGAAAGAATTCACCCACAGTATTCAGTATTGTGTTCCTATCCACCAGCCTCTCCTCTTAATGTTCCCTGAGTCCTTGGCCTTCTGATTTACTTGGCATATATATCAACTGTAGCAATCCCACTTCGATATTTTTTTAAAAGAAAAGAAATATATAGGAATGCAGAGGATTTATATGGGTTTAATCACATAAAATTAGGCAAAATCATAGAGAGTATAATTACATTTCTGCAAGATATTTATAAAGCCTTTCCTAATACCTTTACATGCAAATCTCACAGATATGGGCAGAATAACAGTATATTTAACTGATAGGATGACTGAATTGCATGTTAAATTATTTTATGACACAAATATAGTACTGATACCTAAATCAGGAAGATATTAACAGAGAAAAAAAAATGAGAGACCAAACCATGAATATAAAGGCCAAAATTTTAAATAAAATAAAATAAAATGAAATAAGTTCATCATTTCACGCACCACAGCAATATTCCAAACCAATTATATCCTATCTGAGAAAATATGTGAAAATGTGCCAAATATATTTGCATATTATCCATGTTCTGAAAGAAAAACACACTTAAACAAACAGTAAAGTTAAATGATGTTTTCAAATATATCCTTCAGTCTACACTAAGATATCATTACTTCTCTCTGGAGTAGATTATTTTTTGTATCATATATTCTTTGAAATTGTCTTCAATTATATCTTTTTTTTACATTTTTATTTATTTATTTTTTTAAACAAATGCTTTATTAACTTCTGTTTTACATCATTCATTTCCGTCAGATTTAGAGTTACAATCATTTTCCCCCCTATTCCCCTACCCAACCTCCCAGAATAGTAATCCCACAAGATATCGCTTCCTCCAATCTGCTCTTGCCCATACCTTCTCCCATACCCCCATCGACTTTTCCATTAGAGGAAGGTGAGTCTTCGCATCCCAATGCCTGCACATCTTATCTCCCTATTACAAGCAAAAGAGTATTAATAATAGTATATATATATATATATATATATATATATATATATATATATTTGAAACATTTAATGTTACGACCTCAAATTTCAGATCCATTTCCTTCCTCCCTTGTCACCCATTCCCTCTTGGGAGATAAGTATTTTAGTATATGTTGTACATGTCTAGCTATGCAAAACATTATCATAGTAGATATATTGTACAAGGCTGCTTATAATTCCCTCCCATTCATCCCACCCCCCACCTGGTCCATTCCCTACATGATCCTGTTCCTCTTCTATAGTGGGTACTTCCAACCTCCCCTCCCCCCAAGGATGCCCTCCCATCCATCATCCCTCCTCTCATTCCCCTTCCCCCTATCCTGCTGCAGGTTGAGATATCCCATTTAGTTTGTATGCCATTTTCTCCCTGAACCAAATTCAATGTGAATGTGGTTTTGCCTTTTTAGCTTTCCTTATTCCCCCCTTCTTTTGCAACCACTTCCCCTTGCTTCTTCTGCATGGGATAGTTTACACTACCCTGTCTCTCCCCATCTCCTCTTGCCACTTTCCTCTCTCACCTCATAATTTCATCCCTTGAGTATTCTCCCTTCCCAACAAATTCAACTTATGCCCTCTATCCATATATAACTGTAACCATATACACACACATTCACATATGTATTCATATGACCACACCCCCTTCTTCCATTATTTTCATAGTGAGAAAGATATCATCAGTCACAGTTATTGCTTTTCCATATAGGAAGGTAAATAGTTCAACTTTGATAAGTTCCTTTTGATTTCTTTTCCCTGATTACCTTCTCAGGCATCTCTTCCTTCTTGTGTCTGGGTGTCAAATTTTCTATTCAATTCTGGTTTTTTCCTCAAGAAAGCTTGAAAGTCCTCTATTCCACTGAATGACCATATATTCCCCTGAAACAAAATCCTCAGTTTTGCTGGGTAGGTAACCCGTGGGTTCATTCCCAGTTCTTTTGCCCTCTGGAATATCATATTCCATGCCCTTCGATCCCTCAGTGTAGAAGCCGCCAGGTCCTGGGCTATTCTGAATGTGTTTCCACAATATTGAAATTGTTTTTTCCTGGATGCTTGAAGTATTTTCTCCTTGATCTGGGGAATCTGGAACCTGGCTATAATATTCCTGGGAGTTTTCTTTTTGGCATCTTTTTCAGGAGGTGATTGGTGGATTCTTTCCACCTCTATTTTGCCCTCTGGATCTAAAACATCAGGGCAGTTTTCCTTGAGAATTTCTTGAAGGGTGATTTCTAGGTTCTTTCCTTGATCATGGCTTTCAGGTAGTCCAATAATTTTTAAATTGTCTCTCCTGGATCTATTCTCCAGGTCAGTGGTTTTTCCCATGTGATATTTCACATTGCCTTCTAATCTTTCATTTGTTTGGATCTGCTTAACAGCATCTTGATTTCTCATAAAGTCATTAGCTTCCATTTGCTCCAGTCTAACTCTGAAGGAATGAATCTCCTCAGTGAACTTGTGAGATTCTTTTTCCATCTGGCAAATTCGACTTTTTAAGGCATTCTTCTCCTCATTGCCCTTTTGGGCCTCCTTTGCCATTTGAGTTAGTCTATTTTTTAAGGTGTTGTTTTCCTCAGTCAGGCTGTTGACCCTCATTTCATACTTTTCCTGCATCCTTCTCATTTCTCTTTCCAATTTTTCCTCCACTTCTCTTATTTGATTTTTAAAGTCCTTCTTAAGGTCCTCTATGGCCTGCAACCCGCTCATGTTTTCCCCTGGGGCTTTTGGAGCAGGACTTCTGACCTCACAGTCCTTTTCCTGCTCTATGCCCCCAAAATAGGAGTCTAGGGTTGCATTTTTCTGTTTCCTTTGCCTTGGCATGTTGCCACTTAATTACTTGACTTTTGGGCTTGTTGCCACACTATGGCTTTAGGGCCAGATAGAGGAATTTTCATCCCGAACATGTGGGGGGCAACTTCCGTTTCTGGCAAGCTGTAAACCCACCCACAACTTCCACCCTAGATCACAATCCAGATCCAGGGAGGTTAAAGCAAGAGCGATTACCCCCCAAGACTGATCGCTGGATCTCCCTACAAATTTGCAGGCTGGGAGCGGGAGCTGCCTCTGAAAACTACAAAATGGTGTTTGTCTTCAGAGGCTTCTAGCCCCCAGGGGAGGGAGCCGACACATTCCCTAATACGAGTCCCAAAGTCCATAGGACACTAACCTCTTACTTTGTCCCAGGCAAGTCTATGTTGATAATTCTGGAGTCACCACAGCTCCTGGTGTTTTGGGTTTCCTCCAGCTGGCTGCTGGCCCTGCTGCCCTGGCGCTGAAACCTCGGCTCATGCGGACCTGGGCTCGTCTCCACTCCTGCGCTCTGCGCGCTGCACGCTTCCAGGTCCCAGACCACTGCGCTGTTCCTTCCTGCAGGGCTGCTGGGCTGTCCTCAGCGGGAGTTTAGCTTCTCTGTGTCGTTCTGTGGGTGCTGGGGCTCCAGAAGTTGTTCAGAGTCCCCTTTTACATCGTTTGGGGGGAATGTGGGGGCAGAGTGGCTTGGATGAGCTGTTTCTACTCCGCCATCTTGGCTCCGCCCCCCTCAATTATATCTTGATAAGAGTTGCTAAGTATTTCACAGTTGATCATCCTCACAATATTGTGGTTACTGTGCACAATGTACTCTTCGTTCTATTCATTTGCTTTTAGATTGGTTTATGTATGTCTTACTACATTTTTGTTATAGCATCCTGCTGGTAGTACATAGTACTGCCCATGGTACAGTAGTATTTTATCAGCATCATATGTCAAAACTTGTTTGGTCATTCCCCATTTAAAATGCATCCTCCCAACTTTCAAGTCTTTGACACTACAAAAGGAACTGTTATATATTTTTTGTATAAATAGATCCTTTCTCCTTTTCTTTTGTGTCTTTAGGATAATATAATTACTAGTGGCATACTGGCTAAAAGTATATACATGATTTATAGCCCTTTGTGTGTATTTCCAAATTGTTGTTCAGAATGGTTGGACCAGTTTAGAACTTCATCAACAGTACATTAGCATACTTATTTTTCCACATCTCCTTCAGCATTTGTCATTTTACTTTTCTCTTTTGTTATACAATCTTATGGATGTGAGCTGGTATTAAAGGATTGTTTTAATCAGCAGTGATTTAGAGCACTTTTTATGTGACTTGATAACTTTGACTTACTTATAAATTTGATTCTAATCATTATAAATTTAAGAAATAAGGATTTTATCAAAGAAATTTGCTGTAAAAATAAATGTCCCAGTTGCCAGTTTTTCTCCTTATTAGGCTATATTAGTTTTGTTTACACACACACACACACACACACACACACACACACACACAAAAAAAAAAAACAATAGTCAAGGTGGTGGAGTAAAAGCAGGAACTTGGCTTCAGCTCCCGCTCCAACCACCTCCAATATCTGTGAAAAAATAACTCTGAACAAATTTTAAAGCTATAGTACTCACAAAGTGACAGAGAGAAACAAATCCTCTGCTTAAGGCACCTTGGCAGGCTGATAGGAAAGGTCTATTGCACAGGGCTGGGAACTGAGCATAGTCCCATGTGAGTTGCATCATCCCAGACCTGGGGAGACACAACCAGTGGCCCAGACTGACCAGAGCAGACTTCAAGAGAATAAATCACTTGCAGCTATGGTGGTTTCCAGACTTCTCAAAGTATAAATGCCAAAGAGAAAGCAAAAGATCAGTGAGAACCCTGTTAATCCAGAGTGATAGTAGTGTCTGATCCCTGCTCTTGTGGAGAGAGGTGGTGGCAACACTGTGGCTTAAGCTGCTGCTTTGGCTGCCTTCCGAGACCTGGGCCTACAGATCGTAATACCATGAAGTGACCATTCAGGGGATAATAACTTTTGCTTTGACCTGCTTGGATCTGGGTTGCATGTTTTAGGTGGTGGTCTTGGGATGAGGAATGCCAGTGTGCCAGAGCTTATGGTGGCTGTAGAGAGGGCACCCCCATAATAATTCTGACAAAAGCTCTGGCAGCAGCTATGCAAACCCCAGCAATTTCAGAGACAGCTCTATGTACTCTAGAAGCAGAGTTCTATCTTCGCAAAGAGCTCAAAAGTCAAGTAATTGGCTGGAAGATGAACAAACAGAGGAAGCACAATCAGACAATATAATACTTTCTTGGGGAAAAAGAGGATAAAAACATATAACCAGAAGAAGACAACAAGGCTAAAACTCCTGCAATAAAAGATTCCAAGAAAAATATGAACTGTTTGCAGACCATGGAGGAGCTCAAGAAGGGGTTTGAAAATCAAGTAAGAGAAAAGAAGGAAGAATGGGAAGAGAAATGAGAAAGATGCAAGAAAATCATGAAAAACAAGTCACCAGCCTGACTGAAGAAAAAAAAAAACATAAGAAATAGACTAACTGAAATGGCAAAAGAGACCCAAAAAGCCAGTGAGGAGAGAAGAACGCCTTGAAAATTTGAATTGGTCAGATGTGAAAGGCATTTCAAAAACTCACTTTAGAGAATAATTCCTTCAAAATTATATTGGAGCAAATGGAAGCTAATGACTTTATGATAAATCAAGATACTATAAAACAGATACAAAAAATGAAAAAAAAAATAGATGGCAATGTGAATTATGTCCTTGGTAAAACTACTAACCTGGAAAATATATCCAGGAGATAGAATTTAAAAATTATTGGACTGCCTAAAAGCCATGATCAAAAGAGAGAGTAGGGGGGGCTGAGCCAAGATGGCGGAGTAGAAACAGCTCATCCAAGCCACTCTGCCCCCACATTCCCCCCAAACGATGTAAAAGGGGACTCTGAACAACTTCTGGAGCCCCAGCACCCACAGAACGACACAGAGAAGCTAAACTCCCGCTGAGGACAGCCCAGCAGCCCTGTAGGAAGGACCAGCGCAGCTGTCTGGGAGCTGGCAGCATGCAGCACGCAGAGCACAGGAGTGGAGCAGAGCCCAGGTCCGCATGAGGCGAGGTTTTAGCACCAGGGCGGCAGGGCCAGCAGCCAGCTGGAGGAACCCCAGAACACCAGGAGCTGTGGTGACTCCAGAATTATCAACATAGACTTGCCTGGGACAAAGTAAGAGGTTAGTGTCCTATGGACTTTGGGACTCGTATTAGGGAATGTGTCGGCTCCCTCCCCTGGGGGCTAGAAGCCACTAAGGACAAATGCCATTTTGTAGTTTTCAGAGGCAGCTCCCGCTCCCAGCCTGCAAATTTGTAGGGAGATCCAGCGATCAGTCTTGGGGGGTAATCACTCTTGCTTTAACCTCCCTGGATCTGGATTGTGACCTAGGGTGGAAGTCTTGGGTGGGTTTACAGCTTGCCAGAAACGGAAGTTGCCCCCCACACGTTCGGGATGAAAATTCCTCTATCTGGCCTCAAAGCCATAGTGTGGCAACAAGCCCAAAAGTCAAGTAATTAAGTGGCAACATGCCAAGGCAAAGGAAACAGAAAAATGCAACCCTAGACTCCTATTTTGGGGGCATAGAGCGGGAAAAAGACTGTGAGGTCAGAAGTCCTGCTCCAAAAGCCCCAGGGGAAATCATGAGCGGGTTGCAGGCCATAGAGGACCTTAAGAAGGACTTTAAAAATCAAATAAGAGAAGTGGAGGAAAAATTGGAAAGAGAAATGAGAAGGATGCAGGAAAAGTATGAAATGAGGGTCAACAGCCTGACTGAGGAAAACAACACCTTAAAAAATAGACTGACTCAAATGGCAAAGGAGGCCCAAAAGGGCAATGAGGAGAAGAATGCCTTAAAAAATTGAATTTGGGGGGCGGAGCCAAGATGGCGGAGTAGAAACAGCTCGTCCAAGCCTCTCTGCCCCCAGATTCTCCACAAACTATGTAAAAAAGGACTCAGAAAAACTTCTGGAGCCCCAGCACACACAGAACGACACAGAGAAGCTAACCTCCCACTGAGGACAGCCCAGAACCCTGCAGGAAGGACCAGCGCAGTGGTCTGGGAGCCGGCAGAGCGCAGGAGCCTAGCCGAGCCCAGGTCCACGTGAGCCGAGGTTTTAGCCCCAGGGCGGCAGGGCCAGCAGCCGGCTGGAGGAACCCCAGAACACCAGGAGCTGTGGCGATTCCAGAATTATCAACATAGACATGCCTAGGACAAAGTAAGAGGTTAGTGTCCTATGGACTTTGGGACCTGTATTTGGGGAATGCGTCAGCTCCCTCCCCTGGGGGCTAGAAGCCACTGAGGAGACACGCCATTTTGTAGTTTTCAGAGGCATTTCCGGCTCCCAGCCTACAAATCGTGGGGAGATCCAGCGATCAGTCTTGGGGGGTAATCGCTCTTGCTTTAACCTCCCTGGATCTGGATTGTGATCTAGGGTGGAAGTCGTGGGTGAGTTTACAGCTTGCCAGAAACGGAAGTTGCCCCCCACACGTTCGGGACGAAAATTCCTCTATCTGGCCTTAAAGCCATAGTGTGGCAACAAGCCCAAAAGTCAAGCAATTAAGTGGCAACATGCCAAGGCAAAGGAACAGAAAAATGCAACCCTAGACTCCTATTTTGGGGGCATAGAGCGGGAAAAGGACTGTGAGGTCAGAAGTCCTGCTCCAAAAGCCCCAGGGAAAAACATGAGTGGGTTGCAGGCCATAGAGGACCTTAAGAAGGACTTTAAAAATCAAATGAGAGAAGTGGAGGAAAAATTGGAAAGAGAAATGAGAAGGATGCAGGAAAAGTATGAAATGAGGGTCAATAGCCTGACTGAGGAAAACAACACCTTAAAAAATAGACTAGCTCAAATGGCAAAGGAGGCCCAAAAGGGCATTGAGGAGAAGAATGCCTTAAAAAGTCGAATTTGCTAGATGGAAAAAGAATCTCAAAAGTTCACTGAGGAGATTCATTCCTTCAGAGTTAGACTGGAGCAACTGGAAGCTAGTGACTTTATGAGAAATCAAGATGCTGTTAAGCAGATCCAAACAAACGAAAGATTAGAAGGCAATGTGAAATATCTCATGGGAAAAACCACTGACCTGGAGAATAGATCCAGGAGAGACAATTTAAAAATTATTGGACTACCTGAGAGCCATGATCAAGGAAAGAACCTAGAAATCACCCTTCAAGAAATTCTCAAGGATAACTGCCCTGATGTTTTAGATCCAGAGGGCAAAATAGAGGTTGAAAGAATCCACCGATCACCTCCTGAAAAAGATCCCAAAAAGAAAACTCCCAGAAATATTATAGCCAGGTTCCAGAATCCCCAGATCAAGGAGAAAATACTACAAGCGGCTAGGAAGAAACAATTTCAATATTGTGGAAACACAATCAGAATAGCCCAGGACCTGGCAGCTTCTACACTGAGGGATCGAAGGGCATGGAACATGATATTCCAGAGGGCAAAAGAGCTGGGAATGAACCCAAGGGTCACCTACCCAGCAAAACTGAGTATTTTGTTTCAGGGGAAAATATGGTCATTCAGTGGAATAGAGGACTTTCAAGCATTCTTGAGGAAAAAACCAGAGTTGAACAGAAAATTTGACATCCAGACGCAAGAAGTAAGAGATGCTTGAGAAGGTAATCAGGGAAAAGAAATCAAAAGGAACTTATCAAAGTTGAATTATTTACATTCCTATATGGAAAAGCAATAACTGTGACTGATGATATCTTTCTCACTATGAAAATAATGGAAGAAGGGTGTGTGGTCATATGAATACATATGTGAATGTGTGTGTATATGGTTACAGTTATATATGGATAGGGGGCATAAGTTGAATTTGTTGGGAAGGGAGAATACTCAAGGGATGAAATTATGAGGTAAGAGAGGAAAGTGGCAAGAGGAGATGGGGAGAGACAGGATAGTGTAAACTATCCCATGCAGAAGAAGCAAGGGGAAGTGGTTGCAAAAGAAGGGGGGAATAAGGAAAGCTAAAAGGGCAAAACCACATTCACATTGAATTTGGTTCAGGGAGAAAATGGCATACAAACTAAATGGGATATCTCAACCTGCAGCAGGATAGGGGGAAGGGGAATGAGAGGAGGGATGATGGATGGGAGGGCATCCTTGGGGGGAGGGGAGGTTGGAAGTACCCACTATAGAAGAGGGACAGGATCATGTAGGGAATGGACCAGGTGGGGGTGGGATGAATGGGAGGGAATTATAAGCAGCCTTGTACAATATATCTACTATGATAATGTTTTGCATAGCTAGACATGTACAACATATACTGAAATACTTATCTCCCAAGAGGGAATGGGTGACAAGGGAGGAAGGAAATGGATCTGAAATTTGAGGTCGTAACATTAAATGTTTCAAATATATACATATATATATATATAAATACTATTATTAATACTCTTTTGCTTGTAATAGGGAGATAAGATGTGCAGGCATTGGGATGCGAAGACTCACCTTCCTCTAATGAAAAAGTCGATGGGGGTATGGGAGAAGGTATGGGCAAGAGCAGATTGGAGGAAGCGATATCTTGTGGGATTACTATTCTGGGAGGTTGGGTAGGGGAATAGCGGGGAAAATGATTGTAACTCAAAATCTGACGGAAATGAATGATGTAAAACAGAAGTTAATAAAGCGTTTGTTAAAAAAAAATCAATGTAATCAATCATATTAAAATTTAAACACCCCCCCCCCCAAAAAAAGAGAGCGTAGATAGCATCCTTCAAAAAATCCTCAAGGAAGATTGCCCTGAAATGCTAGAGCCAGAGGGCAAAATAGAAATGGAAAGAATTCATTGATCACCTCTTGAAAAAATAACCCAGTAAAGCAAACTTCTAGAAATATTATATCCAAATTCTGGAGTTCCCAGATCAAGGAGAAAATATTACAAGCAGTCAGGAAGAAATAATTTGAGTATTGTGGAAACACAATCAGGATAACGCAAGATTTAAGCAGCTTCTACACTAAGAGATTGAAGGGCTTGTGATAAGATATTCAAGTGGTCAAAGGATCAAGGATTAATAGACAGAATTGCCTACCCAGCAAAACTGAGTATAATGCTTCAGGGGAAAATATAATAATTCAATGAAATAGAGGAACTTCAAGCATCCTTCATGAAAAAGGAGCTATTTTTTAAAAATTAAAAACACAGAGCTAACAGAAAAATTGACTTTCAAATACAAGAACAATAGAAGCATGAGAAGGTAAACATGAAAAAAGAAATCTTAAGGAACTTATTAAAATGGAATTATTTGCATTCCTACATGGAAAAACAATAATCATACCTCATAAGAGTTTTCTCAGTATGAGCACAGAGGAAGGGAACATATATGTACATATATATAGTACATTTACATATATATTATATGTAAGCATAGGAGGGTGTGTGTGTGCATAAATATATGTGTGAGTGCATGTATATGTATGTACATGTACATGTAGATAGAGGGCAGAGCATCAGTAGAATATTAGGAGATGATATCTAAAGAATAAAATTGAAAGGTGAGAGAAATATATTGGGAGAAGGAGAAAGTAAGAGATAGAATATGATAAATTATATAAAAGAGGCAAGAGAAAACTATTATAATGGAGGTGAAGAGTAGGATGGTGAAAGGGAATGATTCAACCTTACTCTCATTGAATTTGGCTTAATAAGGGAATACCATATACAATCAATTGGATATCTTACCCTACAGGAAAGTGGGGGGAAAGGGGATAACAGAGGAGTATGATAGAAAGGAGGGAAGATTTGGGGAGAAGTTAGTTAGAAGCAAACATTTTTGAAAAAGGACAAGGTCAAAGTAAAAAATAGAATAAGAAGGGGGAGGGATGGAGGGAAATACAATTAGTCTTTCACAATATATCTAGTATGGAAATATTTTGTGTGACTACACATGTACAACCTATATTGAATTACTTATCTTCTCCGTGGGGTGGATGATGAGTGAAGAAGGGAAAGAATCTTCAAATCAAAGTTTTAAAAACAAAAGTTTAAAACAATACATATATACATATATATAACACATACACATGTACATATACATATACATATACATATGTGTGTGTGTTTTAACATGCAACTGGGAAATAAGACATGGAAGCACTGGGGTATAGAAATATTTCTTGTCCTACTAGAAAGTTAAGAGGGGGATGGGGAAGGATATAAGAGAGAACAGACTGGGGGAAGGGCTATTTGGTAGGCTTGCTATCTTGGGGTTGGCATCTAGGGGAAAGACAGGGAGACAATTTATAACTCAAAATCTTGTGGAAAAGAATGTTGAAAATTAAACGGTTTAAAAATTGATAAAAATAAAATTTAAGTGAATAAAAAAAAAACTTTAAAAAATTTCTTATAATTAAAATTATCCTTTTATATCTAGTAATCTTCTCTATCTCTTTGGCAGTCATAACCTCTTCTCTTATTCAGAGATGTAATGAGTACGTTTTTCCATGCTCCCCTTATTATGACATTACTTTACGTCAATTATTCATTATGACCTTATCATTGTAGATAATGTGAGATATTCATTTTTGTTTCATTTTGCTGAACTTTTTAAATTTTCCCAACAATTCTTATCAAATGATGAATTCTTATTTCAAAAGCTTGGAATTTGGGGTGTGTAGCAGAGATGGCAGAGCAAAGGCAGGAATTGCTGACCTTTCCCAAATTCCCTACCCCAAAATTTTATATAATCCTTAAACAATTTTCAGAGCAACAGAATTAACAAAAGGACAAGGTGAAGTAATTTTCCAGCCCAAGATAACTTAGAAGTTTGGCAAGAAAAGTCTGTCTCACTGGGGTGAGGGTAGTGACCAAAGCAGAGAAGGCACCCCATTAGCCAGGAGCTGGCCTTGGGGATGAATGAATAAGCCATGGAGGCTTCTGGAACTCTCAGACTACAGGTAATAAAAGGGTTGGGCAGCTAGTAAGCGGAAAGTTATGGGAGACCTTTTGATGGCACTGAATGCAAGACTCTATTGTGTTGCTCATATAAAGTTATAATCCTAGGGTGAAAGGGAGCATTAAAGTGTGTAGCTTCAGGGGATAGGAAACCTGGTCACAGTTCCAGGGTGGAAAACAGTGCTTATGGTCATTCAGAAACCAGAATACAGACCAGTAGAGCCATGACAAATTCTCTGTTTAGACCATACAAACATGAAATAAATGAAAACTTACAGACCACTAAAACCAAATGTGAAGAAAAATCATGAAGCTTCAGACAGTCTTCTTTGATCCCAGGTGTAGAGCTCAACTTTAACATAAGTTTAAAAATCAAGATATAGGCTGAAAAGATGAGCAATCAACAAAGAAAAAGAACCTGACCATAGAAAGTTACTCTGCTGACAAGGAAGGTCAAAACACAAACTCAGATGACAAAAAGCACAAAACAGATACATTTATAGTCTCAAAGAAAAATGTGAATTGGTTTCAGGTAAAAAAAAAAAACTAGAGAGATCAAAACTGATTTTAAAACTCAAATAACATAGGTTGAGGGAAAATATTAGAATGATGCAAGAAACTCATGACTAAAGTATCCATAGTTTCGCATAGAAACACAAAAATTATTGAAGGAAATGCATCATTAAAAAAAAACAAACAAACAGAAAAGATCAAATGCTTAAAAGAGGAATTAACATTCAATTAAAAGAAGAATTTTTTTTAGAAAAACAGTATTAAGGGGGCGGCTAGGTGGTGCAGTGAGTAGAGCATCGGCCCTGGAGTCAGAAGGACCTGAGTTTGGATCCAGCCTCAGAAAATTAACGCACACACAAACAAAAACCTAGCCATGTGACCTTGGGCAAGTTACTTACCCCCAATTGCCCTCCAAAAAGAAAACAACAACAACAACAACAACAAAAAACAGTATTAAGGGGTGGCTAGGTGGCACAGTGAATAGAGCACTGGCATTGGAGTCAAGAGGACCTGAGTTCAAATCCAGACTCAGATGCTTGACACAATTACAGGGCATATGACTTTGGGCAAGTCACTTAATGCCAACTGTCTTCAAAAAAATAAAAGCAAACCAAAAATTAAAAAGAAAAACAAGGAAAACAGTATTGTTCAAATGGCAAAAGATGTACAAAAGCCCATAGAAGAATGTAATTCCTTAAAAATTAGGATTGAGCAAGTGAAATCTAACAGCTTCGTGAGACATCAAGAAATAGGAAAGGAAAGGAAAGGAAAGGAAAGGAAAGGAAAGGAAAGGAAAGGAAAGGAAAGGAAAGGAAAGGAAAGGAAAGGAAAGGAAAGGAAAGGAAAGGAAAGGGAAAGGAAAGGAAAGGAAAGGAAAGGAAAGGAAAGGAAATAGAAGAAAATATGCACTACCACATTGGAAAAAAAGAACTGACTGTAAAATAGATTGAGGGGGAATAGTTTAAGAATATTTTAATTTAACTGAAAACCATGATAAAAGAAAGAGCCTAGATATCATCTTTCAGTAAATTATGAAGGAAAACTGTCCTGATATTCCAGCACCAGAAGGTAAAATAGAAATTGAAAAAATCCAGCAATCACATCTTGAAAGAGATCCCCAAATGAAAAATCACAGTGATATCATAGTCACATTCCATTCCACATCTCCAAGTCAAGGGTGAAAACACTTCAGTTAGCCTGAAAGAAACAATTCAAGTATCATAAAGCCATAGTTAGGATACCACAATATATAGCAGCCCATTACATAAAACATACAGGGTCTGTGAAAATGATATTCTGGAGGTCAAAAAAGCTAGGATTAGGGGGCAGAGCCAAGATGGCAGAGTAGAAACAGCTCATCCAAGCCACTCTGCCCCCAGATTCCCCCCAAACTATGTAAAAGGGGACTCTGAACAACTTCTGGAGCCCCAGCACCCACAGAAAAACACAGAGAAGCTAACCTCCCGCTGAGGACAGCCCAGCAGCCCTGCAGGAAGGACCAGTGCAGCGATCTGGGAGCCGGCAGCACGCAACGCACAGAGCGCAGGAAGCAGAGCCTAGCAGAGCCCACGTCTGCCTGAGCTGAGGTTTTAGCCCCAGGGCCGAAGGGCCAGCAGCTGGCTGGAGGAACCCCAGAACACCAGCAGCCGTGGCGACTCCAGAATTATCAACATAGACATGCCTGGGACAAAGCAAGAGGTTAGTGTCCTATGGACTTTGGGACCTGTATTTTGGGGAATGCGTCGGCTCCCTCCTCTGGGGGCTAGAAGCCGCTAAGGAGACATGCCATTTTGTAGTTTTCAGAAGCAGCTCCAGCTCCTGGCCTGCAATTAATTGTAGGGAGATCCAGCGATCAGTCTTGGGGGGGGGTGGTAATCGCTCTTGCTTTAACCTCCCTGGATCTGGATTGTGATCTAGGGTGGAAGTCGTGGGTGGGTTTACAGCTCGCCAGAAACGGAAGTTGCCCCCTACACGTTCGGGACGAAAATTCCTCTATCTGGCCTTAAAGCCATAGTGTGGCAACAAGCCCAAAAGTCAGGTAATCAAGTGGCAACATGCCAAGGCAAAGGAAACAGAAATATGCAACCCTAGACTCCTATTTTGGGGGCATAGAGCGGGAAAAGGACTGTGAGGTCAGAAGTCCTGCTCCAAAAGCCCCAGGGGAAACATGAGTGGCTTCCAGGCCATAGAGGACATTAAGAAGGACTTTAAAAATCAAATAAGGGGGGCGGCTAGGTGGTGCAGTGAATAGAGCGCCGGCCCTGGAATCAGAAGGACCTGAGTTCGGAGCCGGCCTCCGACACTTAATCCATACAAACAAAAACCTAGCCGTGTAACCTTGTGCAAGTTACTTAACCCCAATTGCCCTAAAGGGGCGGCTAGGTGGCACAGTGAGTAAGAGTGCCGGCCTCGGAGTTTGGATGACCCGAGATCAGATCCGGCCTCAGAAAATGAGCACCCACGCATAAATAATGACTAGCTGTGTAACCTTGAGCAAGTTACTTAACCCCAATTGCTTTAAAAAAAATCAAATAAGAAAAGTGGAGGAAAAATTGGAAAGAGAAATGAGAAGGATGCAGGAAAGGTATGAAATGAGGGTCAACAGCCTGACTGAGGAAAACAACACCTTAAAAAATAGACTGACTCAAATGGCAAAGGAGGCCCAAAAGGGCAATGAGGAGAAGAATGTCTTAAAAAGTCGAATTTGCCAGATGGAAAAAGAATCTCAGAAGTTCACTGAGGAGATTCATTCCTTCAGAGTTAGACTGGAGCAAATGGAAGCTAATGACTTTATGAGAAATCAAGATGCTGTTAAGCAGATCCAAACACAGAAAAGATTAGAAGGCAGTGTGAAATATCTCATGGGAAAAACCACTGACCTGGAAAATAGATCCAGCAGAGACAATTTAAAAAATTATTGGACTACCTGAAAGCCATGATCAAAGAAAGCACCTAGAAATCACCCTTCAAGTAATTCTCAAGGAAAACAGCCCTGATGTTTTAGATCCAGAGGGCAAAATAGAGGTTGAAAGAATCCACCAATCACCTCCTGAAAAAGATCCCAAAAAGAAAATTCCCAGGAATATTATAGCCAGGTTCCAGAATCCCCAGATCAAGGAGAAAATATTCCAAGCAGCCAGGAAGAAACAATTTCAATATTGTGGAAACACAATCAGAATAGCCCAGGACCTGGCAGCTTCTACCCTGAGGGATCGAAGGGCATGAAATATGATATTCCAGAGGGCAAAAGAACTGAGAATGAACCCAAGGGTCACCTACCCAGCAAAACAGAGTATTTTGTTTCAGGGGAAAATATGGTCATTCAGTGGAATAGAGGACTTTCAAGCATTCTTGAGGAAAAAACCAGAATTGAATAGAAAATTTGACATCCAGACACAAGAAGCAAGAGATGCCTGAGAAGGTAACCAGGGAAAAGAAATCAAAAGGAACTTACCAAAGTTGAACTATTTACATTCCTATATGGAAAAACAATACCTGTGAGTGATGATATCTTTGTCACTATGAAAATAATGGAAGAAGGGGGTGTGGTCATATGAATCCATATGTGAATGTGTGTGTATAAGGATAGAGGGCATAGGTTGAATTTGTTGGGAAGGGAGAATACTCAAGGGATGAAATTAAGAGGTGAGAGAGCAAAGTGGCAAGAGGAGATGGGGAAAGAAAGGGTAGGGTAAACTATCTCATGTAGAGGAAGCAAGAGGAAGTGGTTGCAAGGGATGGGGAGAATAAGAAGGGAAAAAAAAGGCAAATCCACATTCTCATTGAATTTGGTTCAGGGAGAGAATGACATACATACTAAATGGGATATCTCAACCTGCAGCAGAATAGGGGGAAGGGGGATGAGAGGAGGTATGATTGATGGGGCGGGGCATCCTTGAGGGGAAGGGAGGTTGGAAGTACCCACTATAGAAGAGGGACAGGATCATGTAGGGAATGGACTAGGTGGGGGTTGGGATGAGTGGGAGGGAATTATAAGCAGCCTTGTACAATATATATACTATGATAATGTTTTGCATAGCAGACATGTAGAACATATACTGAATTACTTATCTCCCCAGAGGGAATGGGTGACAAGGGAGGAAGGAAATGGATCTGAAATTCGCGGTCTTAACATTAAATGTTTCAAATATATATAAACACTATTATTAATACTCTTTTGCTTATAATTGGGAGATAAGATGTGCAGGCATTGGGACACAAAGATTCACCTTCCTCTAATGGAAAAGTCGAAGAGTGTATGGGAGAAGGTATGGGAGAGAGCAGATTGGAGGAAGTGGTATCTTGTGGGACTGCTATTCTGGGAGGTTGGGTAGGGGAATAACGGGGGGAAATGATTGTAACTCAAAATCTGGCGGAAATGAATGATGTAAAACAGAAGTTAATAAAGCATTTGTTTAAAAAAAAAAGCTAAGATTACAAACAAAAATCACCTAACCAGCAATAATAATATGATTCTTACAGGGAATAAAGAATATTTAATGAAATAGTGGATTCCTGATAAAAAGACCAGAGATGAATAGAAAATTTCACTTTCGGGGCGGAGCCAAGATGGCGGAAAGGAAGCAGTAACCTCGCTGAGCTCCTCTGTCACTAAGTCCAAAAGGGTAAATCTGAGCAGATTCCGGAGTGACGAAGCCCAGTGGAAGACAGAGTGTGGCAGAATCCAGCCCAGGAGGTTGCCCAGAGTGTTCGCACAGATCGAGCACAGAGTGCTTGGGGTCTGCACAGCTCAGACCTAAGAGCAGGCAAGCAGACTACACCAGAGAGAGAAAAAGCCCCAGCCTGCAGACTTACCAAGGACGAATCACAGTCATCTCGCAGAGGGAAGGGATCATTGGAACCAGGTAGGAGAGTCGGGCCCCCAGTGGAGAGAGTGGCTTCTCAGGCTGCATTCAGCCCCAAGCCTGGAAATTTAGAAACTGCCTGCCTGTATGATACAGGGGCTGGAATGGCAAAGTAAATTCTAGCTGCTCAGATCCTCCCATCCCTCCTTCATGAAGCAGAAAACCCAAAGATAAGTCTCCCACCCAGATTAAAATCCCAAGTTAATGGAAATAGCCTCAGGCTTGAGAATCTCCAAGAAAGGGTGTAACTGAGACAGCCAGGAATCTGAAGAGAAGAGAGGGAGGGGACCCAACTAGCTCCACCTCACCTCACCAACAAAAGCCTACTTATAGCCCAGGGGCATAGAGGCAGAAATTTGAAGTGGTCAGACTCATCCCCACCTACACAAATACATTCCTCACTGACTTCCCTGACTTAGCCATAAACTAGCCACCCAGAGGTATTCAAAGTCAAGGATCAGGCCCCAAACTCATAGCCTGAGACACTAAGAAACAGGAAGTCAAAATGGGAAGGAAGGAAGCTGAAAAGGAGAAGGGGAAGTCAAGAAAGTCTATTCGAGCATACTATGCAGGGCAAAAACAACAAAACACACAGGGCAATATAGACTCTCTGCCCACACCAGAGACCACAGAAGGAAACAGGATCTGGTCTCAAGCCCAAATAGCATTCCTGGAGGAGCTTAAAAAAAATTTTAAAGACCAAATCAGGGAGGCAATGACCAACTTGGAAAAAGAAAATACCTCCCTAAAAAAGGAATTTCAAAAACTTACTGAAGACCATAATTCACTAAAAATTAGATACAACCAAACTGAAACTCAGAACTCTATGATGCAGCAGGATTCAATCGAAAAAAAACAAGATCATCGAAAAATTGCAAGAAAATGTAAAATATCTCACTGGAAAAATAACTGACCTAGAGAACAGATCCAGGAGAGACAACCTAAGAATTATTGGTCTACCAGAAAGCCATGATGAGAAAAGCAGTCTAGACAACATCCTCCAAGAGATTGTCAAAGAAAACTGTCCTGAGGTCCAGGAATCAGAAGATAAAATAGCTATTTGTAGAATTCACCGGACTCCTCCTGAACGAGATCCCAAACTGAAAACTCCAAGAAATATAGTAGCCAAATTCCAGAATTATAAGATTAAAGAAAAAATTCTACAAGCAGCCAAAAAGAAACAATTCAAATATCGAGGAACTACAGTTAGGATCACACAGGACCTAGCAGCTTCTACACTAAAAGAGCGGAGGGACTGGAATTTGATATTTCCTAGGGCAAGAGAGCTAGGACTACAACCAAGGATTAACTACCCGGCAAAACTGAGCATAATCTTTCAGGCAAGGAGATGGACGTTTAATGAAGTAAGGGACTTCCAGACTTTCCTAATGAGAAAGCCAGAGCTCAATGGAAAATTTGATCTCCAATTACAAGACTCCAGAAGAACATAAAAAGGTAAACAAGGGTAACATAGACTCACACATGCAGAAGTGCACACACCCAAACCCACAAACACAAGCTCATTAACTGGGATGCAACAAGAGCAAAATGTTCACATCCCTATATGTGGAGCTGATAACTGTCAATATTTGAAATCTCTATGATTATCATGATCTGCAAAAGGGTTATACTTAGAGGGTGTGGGTATGAATGCACTAACATGGAGTCTAAAAAAAAAAAGACTATTAAGGGGATCAATGGTACTGTAATGGGAAAAAGGAAAGGATGAGCTAGGAAAAGGTAAAATATGCCATCTGAAGAGGCATCAAAACACACTATAGAAGAAGGGAAATTAAGAGGGAGAGGAACATCATTTAAACACTATTCTCACTGGTTCTGGTTCAAAGAAGGATCAAATTAATCAGTGAAGTTTAAGAATCTAACGTGAATAGACACATAAATTCATTAAATAGAGGAATTGGAGGGAGGGAGAGGAGCACTGTTTGAAATTTACTCTCATTGGTTTGGAATCAAACGGGAGTAATTTACTCTGATAAGTATAAAAATTTATTGTGTCCTATAGATAGTGGGAGGGTAAGGGCGGGGTGAAAAGGAGGAGACTAAAGGGAGGGATTATAAGGGAGGGAAATAGTAGTAAGGGGAGAGGGTAGGTTAAGAAGGGGGTCACTGGGTGGGAACACTGAGGGAGGGGTCGGTCAAAAGGGAAAACTTCAAGGAGGGGAAGGGAGAAGGAATAAACAAAAACATAAACAGGGGAGGGAATAGGATGGAAGGGAAGAGACAGATAGTCATCATTACTGTGAATGTGAATGGGATGAACTCTCCCATAAAACAGAGGAAGATAGCAGAATGGATTAAAAACCATAATCCTACAATATGCTGTCTTCAAGAAACACATTTGAAACAAAGGGATACCCACAGGGTAAAGGTAAAAGGTTGGAGTAAAATTTATTATTCCTCAGCTAAAGTAAAAAAAAGCAGGGGTAGCAATACTTATCTCAGATAAAGCAAAAGCAAAAATAGATCTGATTAAAAGAGATTAGGAAGGAAACTATATCCTACTAAAAGGAACCATTGAGAATGAAGCAATATCACTACTTAATATATATGCACCAAGTGCAATAGCATCCAAATTCCTAGAGGAGAAGTTAAAGGAATTAGAGGAAGAAATAGATAACAAAACTATACTAGTGGGGGACCTTTATCTCCCCCTCTCTGAACTCGATAAATCTAACCTCAAAGTAAACAAGAAAGAAGTTAAGGAGGTGAATAGAATCTTAGAGAGACTAGATATGATGGATCTCTGGAGAAAACTGAATGGGGATAAAAAGGAATTTACTTTCTACTCAGCAGTGCATGGTACATACTCAAAAATAGACCATGTACTAGGGCATAAAAACCTCACAATCCAGTGCAGAAAGGCAGAAATAGTAAGCGCATCATTCTCAGATCATGATGCAATAAAAATTATATGCAATAAAGGGCCATGGAAAGATAGACTAAAAACTAATTGGAAATCAAACAATTTAATCCTAAAAAATTGGTGGGTCAAACAAGAAATTATAGAAACAATCAACAATTTCATTCAAGAGAATGATAATAATGAAACAACATACCAAAATTTGTGGGATGCACTAAAGGCAGTTCTCAGGGGAAGTTTTATATCCCTGAGTGCATACTTAATTAAAGCAGAGAGAAGGGAGGTCAGTGAATTGGACATGCAATTGAAAAAGCTAGAAAAAGAACAAATTGAAAATCCCCAATTTAGTACTAAATTAGAAATATTGAAAACCAAAGGTGAGATTAATAAAATTGAAATTAAGAAAACCATTGAATTAATAAATAAAACCAAGGGCTGGTTTTATGAAAAAATCAACAAAATTGATAGACCCTTAGTCAATATGATAATAAAAAGAAAGAAGAAAACCAAATTATGAGTATCAAAAATAAAAAGAGTGAATCTACCTCCAATGAATAGGAAATCAAAAAAATAATGAGGAATTATTTTTCCCAATTATATGCACATAAATATGACAATCTTAGTGAAATGGATGAATATTTACAAAATCACAAATTGCCCAGATTAACTGAAGAGGAAGTGAATTACCTAAATAACCCCATCTCAGAAAAAGAAATCAAACAAGCCATCAATGAACTCCCTAGGAAAAAAATCTCCAGGGCCAGATGGGTTCACTAGTGAATTCTATCAAACATTTAAAGAATAATTGATTCCAATACTCTACAAACTATTTGGGAAAATTAGTGAAGAAGGAGTCCTACCAAACTCTTTCTATGACACAAATATGGTACTGATTCCTAAATCAGGAAGAGATAAAACAGAGAAAGAAAATTATAGACCAATCTCCTCATGAATTTAGACGCAAAAATTCTAAATAAAATATTAGCCAAAAGACTCCAACAACTTATCACAAAAATAATACACCCTGATCAGGTAGGATTCATTCCAGGAATGAAAGGATGGTTTAATATTAGGAAAACCATCAATATAATTGAGCATATCAACAACAAAACTAGCAAAAACCACATGATCATCTCAATAGATGCAGAAAAGGCTTTTGACAAAGTACAACATCCATTCCTATTAAAAACACTAGAATGTATAGGAATAAATGGAGCCTTCCTTAAAATAGTTGCTAGCATCTATCTAAAACCATCAGCAAGTATTATATGCAATGGGGATAAACTAGAAGCCTTTCCAATAAGATCAGGAGTGAAACAAGGGTGTCCACTATCACCCCTCTTGTTCAATATGGCACTTGAAACGTTAGCAGTAGCAATTAGAGAAGAAAAAGAAATCAAAGGAATCAAATTAGGCAAAGAAGTGACCAAGCTGTCACTCTTTGCAGATGATATGATGATATACTTAGAGAATCCTAGAGAATCAAGTAAAAAACTACTTGAGACAATAAATAAATTTGGCAAAGTTGCAGGATATAAAATAAACCCATATAAATCCTCAGCATTCCTGTACATCTCTAATAAAACTCAACAGCAAGAGATAGAAAGAGAAATCCCATTTAAAGTCACTGTAGACATTATAAAATATTTGGGGGCGGAGCCAAGATGGCGGAATAGAAACAGCTCTTCCAAGCCTCTCTGCCCCCAGATTCTTCACAAACTATGTAAAAAAGGACTCTGAAAATCTTCTGGAGCCCCAGCACCCACAGAACGACACAGAGAAGCTAACCTTCCGCTGAGGACAGCCCAGCACCCTGCAGGAAGGACCAGCGCAGTGGTCTGGGAGCCAGCAGCGCTCAGAGCGCAGGAGCCGAGCCGAGCCCAGGTCCACGTGAGCCGAGGTTTTAGCCCCAGGGCGGCAGGGCCAGCAGCCGGCTGGAGGAACCCCAGAACACCAGGAACTGTGGAGATTCCAGAATTATCAACATAGACTTGCCTAGGACAAAGTAAGAGGTTAGTGTCCTATGGACTTTGGGACCTGTATTTGGGAATGCGTCAGCTCCCTCCCCTGGGGGCTAGAAGCCACTGAGGAGACACACCACTTTGTAGTTTTCAGAGGCAGCTCCAGCTCCCAGCCTACAAACCGTAGGGAGATCCAGCGATCAGTCTTGGGGGTAATCACTCTTGCTTTAACCTCCCTGGATCTGGATTGTGATCTAGGGTGGAAGTCGTGGGTGGGTTTACAGCTTGCCAGAAACGGAAGTTGCCCCCCACACGTTCGGGACGAAAATTCCTCTATCTGGCCTTAAAGCCATAGTGTGGCAACAAGCCCAAAGTCAAGTAATTAAGTGGCAACATGCCAAGGCAAAGGAAACAGAAAAATGCAACCCTAGACTCCTATTTTGGGGGCATAGAGCAGGAAAAGGACTGTGAGGTCAGAAGTCCTGCTCCAAAAGCCCCAGGGAAAAACATGAGTGGGTTGCAGGCCATAGAGGACCTTAAGGAGGACTTTAAAAATCAAATAAGAGAAGTGGAGGAAAAATTAGAAAGAGAAATGGGAAGGATGCAGGCAAAGTATGAAATGAGGGTCAACAGCCTGACTGAGGAAAACAACACCTTAAAAAATAGACTAGCTCAAATGGCAAAGGAGGCCCAAAAGGGCATTGAGGAGAAGAATGCCTTAAAAAGTCGAATTTGCCAGATGGAAACAGAATCTCAAAAGTTCACTGAGGAGATTCATTCCTTCAGAGTTAGACTGGAGCAAATGGAAGCTAGTGACTTTATGAGAAATCAATATGCTGTTAAGCAGATCCAAACAAACGAAAGATTAGAAGGCAATGTGAAATATCTCATGGGAAAAACCACTGACCTGGAGAATAGATCCAGGAGAGACAATTTAAAAATTATTGGACTACCTGAAAGCCATGATCAAGAAAGAACCTAGAAATCACCCTTCAAGAAATTCTCAAGGAAAACTGCCCTGATGTTTTAGATCCAGAGGGCAAAATAGAGGTTGAAAGAATCCACAGATCACCTCCTGAAAAAGATCCCAAAAAAAAACTCCCAGGAATATTATAGCCAGGTTCCAGAATCCCCAGATCAAGGAGAAAATACTACAAGCAGCCAGGAAGAAACAATTTCAATACTGTGGAAACACAATCAGAATAGCCCAGGACCTGGCAGCTTCTACACTGAGGGATCGAAGGGCATGGAATATGATATTCCAGAGGGCAAAAGAACTGGGAATGAACCCAAGGGTCACCTACCCAGCAAAACTGAGTATTTTGTTTCAGGGGAAAATATGGTCATTCAGTGGAATAGAGGACTTTCAAGCATTCTTGAGGAAAAACCAGAGTTGAACAGAAAATTTGACATCCAGACACAAGAAGCAAGAGATGCCTGAGAAGGTAATCAGGGAAAAGAAATCAAAAGGAACTTATCAAAGTTGAACTATTTACATTCCTATATGGAAAAGCAATAACTGTGACTGATGATATCTTTCTCACTATGAAAATAATGGAAGAAGGGGGTGTGGTCATATGAATACATATGTGAATGTGTGTGTATATGGTTACAGTTATATATGGATAGAGGGCATAGGTTGATTTTGTTGGGAAGGGAGAGTACTCAAGGGATGAAATTATGAGGTGAGAGAGGAAAGTGGCAAGAGGAGATGGGGAGAGACATGGTAGGGTAAACTATCTCATGTAGGGAAGTGGTTGCAAAGGAGGGGGAGAATAAGGAAGGCTAAAAAGGCAAAACCACATTCACATTGAATTTGGTTCAGGGAGAAAATGACATACATACTAAATGGGATATCTCAACCTGCAGCAGGATAGGGGGAAGGGGGATGAGAGGAGGGATGATGGATGGGAGGGCATCCTTGGGGTGAGGGAGGTTGGAAGTACCCACTATAGAAGAGGGACAGGATCATGTAGGGAATGGACCAGGTGGGGGGTGGGATGAGTGGGAGGGAATTATAAGCAGCCTTGTACAATATATCTACTATGATAATGTTTTGCATAGCTAGACATGTACAACATATACTGAATTACTTATATCCCAAGAAGGAATGGGTGACAAGGGAGGAAGGAAATGGATCTGAAATTCAAGGTCATAACATTAAATGTTTCAAATATATATATAAATACTATTAAAAAAAATAAAATAAAATATTTGGGAATCTACTTGCCAAAACAAACCCAGAATCTATATGATCAAAACTACAAAACACTTCTCACACAAATAAAAACAGATCTAAATAGTTGGAAAAATATCAATTGCTCGTGGCTGGGTCGAGCTAATACAATAAAAATGACAATTTTACCCAAACTAAATTATTTATTTAGTGCCATTCCAATCAATTTACCAAAAAACTACTTTGTAGAGTTAGACCAAATAATAACAAAATTTATTTGGAAAAACAAACGGTCTAGAATATCAAGGGAATTAATGAAAAGAAATGCTAGGGAAGGTGGACTAGCTATGCCAGATATTAATCTGTATTATACAGCAGCAGTCATCAAAACTGCTTGGTACTGGCAGAGGTGTAGAGTAGTGGATCAATGGAATAGATTAGGTGCAGGAGACCCAGCAGTTAATGAATATAGCAATCTATTATTTGATAAACCCAAAGACCCCAGTTTTGGGGATAAGAATGCACTATTTGACAAAAACTGCTGGGAAAACTGGAATACAGTATGGCAGAAAGTGGGCATAGATCACTATCTAACACCATATACCAAAATTAAGTCTAAATGGGTGCATGATCTAGGTGTAAATGATGATACTGTAAGCAATTTGGGAAAGCAAGGAATAGTTTACCTGACAGATCTGTGGAGAGGGGAAGACTTTAGGACCAAACAAGAATTAGAGAGCATTATAAAATGCAAAATGGATAATTTTGATTACATTAAATTGAAAAGCTTCTGCACAAACAAAGCCAATGTAACCAAGATCAAGAGGGAGGTGGGAAATTGGGAAAGAATTTTTACAACCTGTGTCTCTGATAAAGGACTCATTTCTAAAATTTATAGAGAATTGAGCCAAATCTATATGAATACAAGTCATTCCCCAATTGATAAATGGTCAAAGGATATGAATAGGAAGTTTTCAGAGAAAGAAATTAAAGATATCTATAAGCATATGAAGAAATGCTCTAAATCACTATTAATTAGAGAAATGCAAATCAAAACAACTCTGAGATACCACATCTCTCCAGTCAGATTGGCTAAGATGACAAAACAAGAAAGTGACAAATGCTGGAGAGGATGTGGGCAAATTGGAACGGTAATACATTGCTGGTGGAGCTGTGAACTGATCCAACCATTCTGGAGAGCAATCTGGAATTATGCCCAAAGGATTATAAATAATTTCATACCCTTTGACCCAGCCATACCACTCCTAGGGTTATATCCCAAAGAGATCATAGTAGTGGGAGGAAGAACCACATGTACAAAAATATTTTTAGCAGCCCTTTTTGTGGTTGCAAAGAATTGGAAACTAAAGGGGTGCCCATCAATTGGGGAATGGCTAAACAAGTTGTGGTATATGAATGTAATGGAATTTTATTGTGCTATAAGAAACGAGGAGGTGACGGATTTCATAATTACCTGGAGAGACTTATACAAACTGATGCTGAGCGAGAAGAGTAGAATCAGAAGAAATTTTTATACAATCACAGACATACCATATCTGTGACGACCAACTATGACAGACTGGACTCTTTTCAGCAATGCAGTGATATAAGTTAATCCCGAATGACTCAAGAAAGTGGAAATGCCCCATCCAGAGATATAACTAGAAAGAACTGAGCCTGAATCCTGATGGAAGCAAACTAAATGATCTTGTTCTTCTCATTGTTTGGTTTTACTTCTTCCTTACCATCTTTCATCCCACCTAGTACAATATGCCTTTGTAATTGGAATAATGTTTAATATGAATGCATTTGCAGACCCTATACTGTACTTTATGATGTCATGAGGGGAGGGGGAGGGAAGTAAAGGAAATTTGAAAATCAAGGAACTATGGAATTGAATCTTGTTAACTGAAACTAAACTAATAAATTAATTTAAAAAAAAAGAAAATTTCACTTTCAAATGTAAGATTCAAGGAAAAAAATAATTGAAAAAGCAAAAAAGCTACTAGAAACCATAAGTAACTCAATAAATTTAAATTGTTTACATTCCTATGTGGGAAAATGATACTTGAAACTCCTAAGAACTTTATCATTTTTTGGAGAGTTAAAAGGATAATTCATAGAAGGCATAGGTGTGAGTTGACTGTGATGGATAATATCTAGAAACAATAAAGTTAATGGGTTAGAAAGAGGGATCCATTGGCAGAAGGGAGAAGGGAGAGGTATAATGGGGTAAATTATCTCTGGTTTATGCCAGATAAATAAGAAAAAAGCCTTAGTACAGCGATTTGAACTCAGTTCTATGTCCAAAACCAAAATTCTTCACATCCTGCCTGGGTGAAATAGATGATTGTACGTTGGATGTTTCCAGGTTTGGTGTTCATAAACCAGAGGGGCATAGAAGTACATTTATAGTGCAGGGGGTGGCAAACAACATTTGATCCTTACCTGTCATTGGAACTATCTGAAAGAGGGAATAACATACATGCTCAATAGGGAACAGAAATATCTTACCGCACTGGGAAATAGGAGGAGAAAGAGTTAAAACAAGGATGTAATGATAAAATGGAGGGCAAATTTATGTAGACAATGTTCAGAAGGAAAACCTTTTGAAGATGTATAGGGTGAAAGGATTGAAAGAGAAAGACAAATGGGGAGAAAACAGGATGGAGGAGAATGCACATTTAGTAATCATAACTGAAAAATATAGCAACTTTCTCTCACAAAACCTCATTTCTCAAATATATAGAGAGCTGAGTCAAGTTTATTAGAATACAAGTGATTCCCCAATTGATAAATAGTCAAAAAAGATGAACAATCCATTTTCGGATGATAAATCAAAACTATAGAAAGTCATAAAAACTATGTTGGGCAAGTCACTCAACCACTTTAGGGCCTCAAAGGTGAACGCTCCTAATGGAAATGCCTCTTGAAGTGGTGTGAGTGTAGACAGGGAAATCAACAGAACTTTAGGATCATTTATATCAGTTACACCAACGATCAGTCTAACATTAGTAGAGTTTCTCATTTGGTCTTTTCAACAACCATGTGAAGGATGTGACAGTTCTTCCCATTTTACAGAATGAAGGAATTGAAGCTGAGACAGGTTAAGCAACTTTGCTCAGGTAATGTCTTTTAAGTGTCTGAGGAAATACAGAAGCAGACATTTTTCTTCCCATATCTAGCTGGTTATCTGCCGTACAACACTTCATCCTCAGAGACACAAGAGAAATTAAAGGTTATCTATACAATATCCTCATTTAACAGATAAAAACTGCAACCTATAGAAAGTTAAAGGGGCGGCTAGGTGGCGCAGTGAATAGAGCGCCAGCCCTGGAATCAGAAGGACCTGAGTTCGGAGCCAGCCTCCGACACTTAATCCACACAAACAAAAACCTAGCCATGTAACCTTGGGCAAGTTACTTAACCCCAATTGCCCTAAAGGGGCGGCTAGGTGGCGCAGTGAGTAAGAGCGCCGGCCTCGGAGTTTGGATGACCCGAGATCAGATCCCGCCTGGGAAAATGAGCACCCACGCATAAACAATGACTAGCCGTGTAACCTTGAGCAAGGTACTTAACCCCAATTGCTTTAAAAAAAAAAAAAAAAGAAAGTTAAATAATTTCCCTTGTGTCAGATAAATAAGAAATAAGCCTTAGTACAGGGATTTGAACTCAGTTCTGTGTCCAAAACCAAAATTCTTCACATCCTACCTGGGTTATACATATTATATTATACATATACATATTATACATCGAATGTTTCCAGGTTTGGTGCTCATAAACCAGAAGGTGCAAACCTACACTGAAAAAACACAAGGTCATTATAATATGATAACAACCTAATGTATGCCTCTATGTTATTTGCCATGCCAGAGTGCCATGCTTTTTGCTCTTTCAAGAAATCTGAATAGTAAATGAATCAGTCTTTGGATCTCAGAGATAGAAGAAAACTTAAAAGTCAATTAGCTCCACACCTTGATTTACATAGAAATCCAGTTCATAATAAAAAATCCAGACTGCCTTCTTTTTTAAATATGGTAACATTCTGATGAGTAGCCATCTCATTAATTTTTGAGTAATCCTTATTTTCAGTTTTCTTAGAGAATGTTACTTGTAAATACATTGTAAATACAGCAATTTAAAATAATGATTTGGGGGGGGGGGTGGATCAAAGATGGAGGAGTAGAAACAGCACTTCCATGGCACTCCAGCTCTGAAAAACTTCTGGAGCTCCAGAACTGATAGAATGACACAGAGAAGCTAACCTCCCACTGAGGAAAGCCTAGCAGTCCAGCAGGGAGAGGCTAGCACAGAACTCTGGGAGTTGAGTAAAGGACTGCTTGAGTCAGATTTTTTAGCCCCAGGGCAGCAGGACAAGTGGAGGGACCCGAGAATACCAGCAGCTGTGGCATTTCCAGAATTGTTAACACATAGATGCCAACTACAAAGTGAGAGGTTAGTGCCCTATGGACTTTGTGACCAGTGTTCGGCAGTGAGTCAGCTTCTTCCCCTGGGGGCAAGAAGCCTCCATTTTGCAGCTTCAGTTGCAGCTTCAGCTCCTGGCCTGCTGATTGTAGGGGGATCTGGCGATCAGTCTTGGGGGTAATCGATCTTGCTTTAACATTCTTGGATCTGGATTGCAGTCTGGGGTGGAGGTCTTGGGGTGTGTAACCAGCTTGCCAAAGTATGAAGGTGCTTCAGGAGAGCACTTAAACAATACCTCCAGCACTTGAAAAGACCCAAACATTTGGGATGGAAGCTGCTCTCTCTGGTGGCAGAGTCCTACTCTGGCAATAAGACCAAAAGTCAAGTAATTAAGTGACAACATGCCTAGGCAAATGAAACAAAATAAACAGAAAAGTGCAACATTAGACTCCTATTTTGGGGGTAAAGAGGATCTAAGCATGAAACAGGAGGAGGACTGGTAGGTCAGAAGGATTTTAAAACACAATAAGAGAAGTGGGGGAAAAATTAGAAAGAGAAATGAGAAGGATGCAGGAAACATACTAAATGAGAGTCAACAGCCTGACTGAGGAAAATAAGACCTTAAAAATAGACTAACTCAAATGTCAAAAGAGGCTTAAAAAGGCAATGAGGAGAAGAATGACAAAAAAGCTGAATTTGCCAGATGGAAAGAGAATGTCAAAAGCTCACTGAGGAGATTCATCCCTTCAGAATTAGAATGTAGCAAATGGAAGCTAGTGACTTTATGAGAAATCAAGATGCTGTTAAACAGATCCAAGCAATTGAAAGAATAGAAGGCAATGTGAAATATCTCATGGGAAAAACCATTGACCTGGAAAAGAGATCAAGGATAGATAATTTAAAAATTATTGGACTACCTGAAAGCCATGATCAAAGAATGAACCTAGTAATCATCCTTCAAGAAATTCTCAAGGAAAGTTGCCCTGATGTTTTAGACCCAGAGGGCAAAATAGAGTTTGAAAGAATCCACTAATCACCTCCTGAAAAAGATCCCAGAAAGAAAACTTCTAGAAATATTACAGGCAGGTTTCAGAATTCCCAGACCAAGGAAAAAATACTACAAGCAGCCAGGAAGAAACAATTTCAATATTGTGGCAACACAATTAGAATATTGCAAGACCTGGCAGCATCTACACTGAGGGATCCAAGGGCATAGAATATGATATTCCAGAGGGCAAAGGAGCTGGGAATAAAACCAAGAATCACCTACACAGCAAAACTGAGTATCTTGTTTAAGGGGAATATATGATCATTCAATGGAATAGAAGACTTTCTAGCATTCTTGAGGAAAAAGCTAGAGTTGAATAGAAAATCTGACATTCAGACAGAAGAAGCAAGAAATGCTTGAGAAGGTAAACAGGGTAAAGAAATCAAAAGGAACTTATCAAAGTTGAGCTATTTACATTCCTACATAAAAAAAAGATAACTGTAACTGATGAAACCTTTCTCAGTATGAAAATAGTTGAAGAAGGGTATATTGGTATATGAATACATATGTGAATGTGTGTATATATATTTACAGGTATACATAGAGGGAACAGGCCGAATTCAATAGGAAGGGATGATACTTAAAAGGTGAAATTAAGAGGTGAGAGAGGAATATAATGAAAGAAGATGGGGAGAGACAGAAAGGGGTAAATTATCTCATATAGAAGAAGCAAGGGGAAGTGGTGGCAGGGAAGGGCAAGAACAGGAAGTCAAAAAGTCAAAACCATATTCTCATTGAATCTGGCTCAGGGAAAGAATGATATACATACTAAATGGGATATCTCCCCCTGCAGGAGAGTAGGGGGGACAGGAATGAGAGGTGCATGATGGTGGGAAGGGCATGCTGGGCGGAAGGGAGGTTGGAGGTGGCATCCACTTTTTAAGAGAGACAGCATCAGAGCAGGGAATGTACCAAAGGGGGGGGGGATGGGTGGGAGGGAAATGTTCCCTGTCTTTTGCAATATATCTACTATGGTAATGTTTTGCTTAGCTATACATATACAACATAGACTGAATTGCTTATCTTCCCAGTGGGATTGTGTGACAAGGGAGGAAGTAAATTGATCTGGAATTCAAAGTTTTAAAAGTAAATGTTTCAAATATATTTAAATACTATTATTAATACTATTTTGCATTTAATTGGGAGATAAGATGTGCAGGTATTCGGGCACAGAGATTCACCTTGCCCTAATGGAAATGTCGAAGTGGTTATGGGAGAAGTTATGGGAGAGCGCACATTGGATGAGGGAATATCCTGTGGGACTGCTATTCTGGGGTGGTGGGTAGGGGAAAAATGGGGGAAAAATTGTAACTCAAAATCTGGCAGAAATGATTGATGTACACCAGAAGTTAATAAAATATATGGAAAAAATAATCATGATTTGGCATATATGAGGAAATATTAAAAATTATAAGTTTTAGAGGAATTTTGAAAGAAATCTTAAAACATTATATTCAAAGTGTATAAAATATTCATCATATATTGTAGTTCTGACCATTCACTGAGTTTTCCAATTAGTTGTGTAACCTGTGGTAAGTTATTTAATCTTTATAATTTAAGCTCTTTCAGAGCAGGGATTTTTACTGCCTTTTCTTGGTGTTTTCAGTGCTTTAGGATAGTGTCAGATATTTAGTAAGCATTTAATAAATGCTTGTTAATTAATACAAACTTCATCAATTAAATTTCTTCACATGTAAAATGAAGAGTTTGAATAAAAATAATACTAAAGTTCTGCCTTTAGCATTCTATAATTCTATGAATTCTATGAAAATATGGTATTTCACATTATTGGTTAAGTATGACCGATTCTGAAGATGTCTTTAAAGGGTCCATTGGAGCATTCTTTGTCTTTTATTGCCTGACTTGTGGTTCTCCTTTAGGAAGGGCATGTACTCTGAGGCAAAAGACATAGGGTAGGGTGATTCAGACGTGCCAAGGACCAGCACCAGATGAGATTTCAACTTACAGATATTTTTTTTGCCCCCTGAGATGTAAATAAATCAAACTTTTGTGCCATTTCAAATAGCTGACATTTATATACCTTATGAATCTTGATTAGTTGAGTAAGCCAAACTGAATTTCATGGTAAAGTGTCTTGATGTAGGATGTAAAATGGAAATCTAGTTTGAATGCAATGCTCAAAAGGGAATAAGAGACTTTTAAGAAAGGAAAAAAATAAGACAAAGAAAAAAGGATATTTGTTAATTGGGATCATAAGAGAGGAAGCAAAAATGAAAGGATGTTTGAGAGGATATTTGAAGAATGAACATGTTGACCAAATAGAAAAATGATAATGAAAGCTAAAAAAAAAGTGAAGTGATAGATCAGAAATAAGGAAGAGATGAAGTTGAATTGATTTCTAAAAATATTTGTTCTTTTAACTTTTAGGGAAAAATTATGAGATTTGAAAGGAAAGAGAATATATATATATGTGTGTGTGTATATGTATACATACATACATATACATATATACATACATATACATATATACACACATATATATATATATATTTTTTTTTTCTGATGGTGTCACCAAAAACTTATTTTAGGAGATCAAATAGCTTTTAAAATATTAACAGCACACCCCAAACATCCCTGTTTCTCCTACCAACGTCTATGAATTTATCATTATAAAAATGTTTATTGATTTATTGTTGATTTATTAATTGAAAGAGACCATGGGTGTAATAGATAAAAAAGGTGGAGTTGGAATCTTAAGGAATGGAATTCAATTCTAGCTTCTGACACACATTCACTGTGTAATCCTGGGCAACTCACTGAACTTCCAAGTGCTCATAAGACATTCTGTAAAGCTAAAAGTTGGTGAGAATTTGCTAACTCCATGAAGAATTTCTTTTGATGTAAGAAATCCTGAATTCAATCTTTATCCCTATCCCAAACCTGTGTAGGACACCATGCAAGCTTTGAATATCTGTAAATGTACTTTAGTTTTCAGCCAGTAGCAATACACAAAGCTTATAATTTGACTCTTTTTTTTTTTTTTTTTTTTGCTTTTTGGAGGGCAATTGCCCAAGGTCACAAGGCTAGGTTTTTTGTTTGTTTGTTTTTTTTTTTTTTGTGGGAAGGGTCTGAGGCTGTTTCCGAACTCAGGTCCTTCTGAGTCCAGGGCCGGTGCTCTACTCACTGTGCCACCTAGCCTGCCCAATAGTTTTGATTCTTTAATTGCTCTGTGGTATCACTTCCTCTATCCAAGAACTTCCAAAATCACTCATGCTTTCTTTTCATACATAGTTCTCAATACTAATTCATGTCCTTCTATAAATCTTCATGGGGGAGGGATCTACTCAAAATCTCAAAGGATTGAAGGGAAGAATTGAACAAATACAAGAAAGCTATCTTTCAAGAGACAAAAATGTAGTTGAACACATTAGAACATAGTTGCAAGTAAAGTAATAGATTCAAGATGAGGTTTATGTACATAACATATTGTGACTTCATAACAAAAATTGAAAAAAAAGAGTATCATCAAGGTCTAGAAGAATTGAGAAAGACTAATATTTGGAAGATAGACTAATTGGCTACTGGTAATACTAGGTAAGAGGCTGAAGGAGAGAACAGTCAACAATGACATTTCATTTTAATCATATCAATTTTATATTGAATACATTTTCAACAATCCCATGGAAAAAGACTTAAGAGATGAGATGATTTTTCTCTTAGCAAAAGTTGAAGTTAAGAAGAGGCAAAGTAGTTCAACTCTATCCAATAAAAAAAATACTGTAATTTGAATGGGGAGGGAAGGGAGCATATCAATCAAAATCTTTTTTTTTATATTGTTAGGTTTGAAATAACTAGCTTCTTGATATAATGTGATTTCATAATACACTTTTCAAATAAATAAGTACAAAACTGGTCAGTCTCAGTATGGGACCATATTTCTAAGTAATATAGTACATTTAAATTTAAAATATGACATGAAGAACAAAATGGAAAATGAAAGACTTAGAGCCTGGTCCCAAATTGCACAACATATAATAGTAAAATATACAGGCCATATCTATACTCCATAGCAATCCTCTAATTATGCTTGGAATAATAGTAGCCTATTTATAGTAGATGATGATTTGCAAATATTAGAAGATGTATGATTACAATGAAAGCAAGCTTCATTTCTCTAAAAAATCAAGGTCAAGAATTGTTCCATTATTTTTTTAGATCCAAATGAAGTACAAAAAAATTCAGATTTCAACTAAGTGAATGTGAAACAAACACACACATATGTACACCTGTATTAATGTATATTTATGCATATGCATATATATGCATAGATATACACACACACACACATATATATATATATGTGTATATGTATATATGTACTTTTTTTCTTTCTAACTTGGAAGTAATTATTCACTCCCATCAAAAATCAATATATAGATCTGCACAGGAAGGAGTGAAATTTTTTAAAAGACTTTAAATCAATAATTTGATAAAAGAAAAAACTATCTAAAGACACCACCAAAAATCTGATCATTTACCTAATGCATAAAAAAAGATTGACTTTCTGCAAAGAGCAATAATCACAGTCATACTGGAAACCATCTCTTGCATTTTGCAGTAGGTATACTATAATAAGAAGGGGGAGAAGAGTAAAACATCTGAAAGAATTTAAACTAAATTAACCAAGAATAAGAATGTGTGTGGCAGTTTCCTTAATTCCAAAATGTTAAAAAAAATCATATATGTCAATAATTTTAACAAGAATGCCTGTTTTCATATACAGAATATTCTCATATTTTCATTGAATATTTATTCTACCTAAGATATAAGTTAAATGTGTATGGACCTATGTAGTTTTGTTATTCATTTTCCAATATGATTCAGAAAACATTTAAGTAACTAACATATCCAAGGCACTATATTAGAAACTAAGTAAACAAAGACAAAATCAAAACTGTCCCTTTACTATTCGGTCTTACTGGAATTCAAAGATAAGTGAGAAAACTCCAGCATCAATGTGAATTTTTAAAAAGGACAGCTTTTCAAAAATCCTCCACCCTTTTGATCTTTAATCCATAGAAATATGCATGACCCTGGCCAAGTCACTTAATTTAGGCTTAGATTCCTTTCTATAAAATCAAAGGCTTAGAATAAATGGTCTCTAAATTTCATTTCAAATCAAAACCTACAATCCTATAATGTGAAAACATTCTAAATTCATTCACTCATCTCTTTCCCTGATTTTTGTTCCTAAGCTTATTCAATCTCAAACCAAATTAAATTATTTATTTTCCATTCTGAATTATCTACTAAGATATTTTGATAAATCAAAGTAATTGAATAATTTCATGTCTCTATCCCTATGCATTCCTATATTCTTGGTTTGGAAATAAGCCTGTCAATAAAAGGTTTAAATGTGAATAAATATTATTAAAATGGTTCTAAGGATTTTTAATAGATATTGTTAGAACAGCATCATAACAGAACATAAAAATTTAAGTTTTTTTGTGTTTTAGTTAACTCTTTCAGTTTCCTATAAAAGCCCATTATTAATAAATTTTAAAACTAAACAAGAACTAGACAAAGCAAATTTCCCAATCTTGAGAAAGGAAAAACTAAGTGCAAATCCTGCCTTTGGAATATACTTGCTATATTATAATGTATGAATTGTTTAACTGATTTGTCCTTAGTCTTCTTTACCTGTAAAATGAGATTAATAATACCTACATAACCTAATTTATAGTTTTGTTTGGAGGCTTAAATCAAATGCTTAATGCAAAACATTTTGCAAATTTTATATATAAATAATGTCAGTTGTTAACATTAGGGTCAGCTTTATGTAATTTTGTAGTACTTTGTGTAGTATCATACTTGAAACCTGGGTTCTAATTCTGTCTCTGACACTCACTATGTGCACCACAGGTTAGTTTGCTAATTCTCCCTTTTTCTGTGTTTTCTGAACAACATAAGGTCAAAAAAAGGTGAATAAAAGGACTTTCTTGACAGAATTGTGATTAAATAAGATAATATATGTGAGATATTTTCTATACCTTAAATGCATGAATACATGTGTGTACACACATGAATATGTGTATATACATATGTGCGGTCTTTGTGTGTGTATATACAGGAGAGATAGGGAGGGAGAAAGTGGGGATGTAAAAAGGGAGAGAGAGAGAGATGGGGGGAGAGAAAGACAAACAGATAAATATATAGAGAGAGTTTTAGTTTTTTTTTGTTTGTTTGTTTGTTTTTTTTTACTCTCAGAAGAATTATGATTTATTGGTCTGGGTAGCTCTCAGGGATCAACTTCCTTTGGTAATGCAGATCAGCACTTTGTCTGACAGATAAGAGTCTTAAAGAGTTACCTGATGGGGGTTAGGTTGAACTCCAAAGTCCTACAGTATGTGCTTTTGCCTCCTGAAGGAGAGAGAAAATTCCATTTTTTATTCTAAAGCCTTCATGACCATACTATCTCTCATCTGTCCATTCTTCTTACACCCTACTTCCTGACAATACTCTGATCCCATGACACTGGACTCCTTACTATTCCATGCATAAGACATTGTATCCCTCAGTTTGGGGCATTTTCTCTAGCTATTCCTGGAATATGCTCCCTGCATCCACTCATATTGCCCTACTGGCATCTCTGACTTTCTTTAAGTTCAAGCTGAAACCCTTCCTTCTACATGAAGTTTTTCCTAATTAATTCTACTACCTTCCCTCTGTTAATTACTTTCTAGTATTTTTTGTCTAAAATTTTTACATATTTGTTTACTTGTTCTTTCTACCATTAGACTGTAAGCTCCTTAATTGTCTTCTGTTGCATCCCCAGAAGTGCACAGTGGCTGGTACATAGAAGATGATTATGCTTAATAAAAGTTTATTGAGTCATTAACTTACATCATAGAGTCTCAATTAAAAATATTTTAAATGATCAAACAGAGCAATTCATCATATGTCAGAATTGACTGATTGAGTCTCTGCAATTTATCTAGAGGCTGTGATTGAGCTTTCTTTATGTCTAATGATCGTATTAAAAAAATGTTTTGTTTCTCACCTACTGATACTTCCCAAAGAAATTTTCCCCTATTGAATAGTTTCACTAACATCCAAAAGGTTACTGAACCTTGTCTAGCATGACTAAAACATCATCACAGATCAATAGTTGCTGTTTGATATCTATTCTGCAATTAGTATCAGAATCTTAGTTGAAAGAAGCTACTAACTTACAGAAAATCAGAAGATGGCTAAGAGCCAGTAAAGTACTTAGTGAAGGCTATCTGCAATCTGAGACTGTAAAGACATTTCAACCATTTAAAGAGCAAAAGGGCTCTTTTCCCCTCTTCCCCACTATATATTTCACTACAGTATTTCAACAGTGGGGGTGAGGGGTGGGCTTTGGTTTTGGTAACCCAGGATTTCTTTTTTACTCAAATATTGTTATGTTTATATTTTACTTAACATAGTTATGCTTTGGTTTTGATTCTATCTGTCTAGGGTGTAAACCCCAATGACAAAATGAAAAGTCATGTATAAATGGAATTTCAGCTGAAATTATCATAATGCAAAACACAATGGCTAGTCTGCTCAGGAGTATGGAAAATCATGAGTGCCTTTTGCTATTGATTTAATGCCAAAGTAAAGGTCAAAATAAGAATGATATTTTGAGGTATTTCAAATCATATTAGCTACATTGAAAATGGAGATGGTGAAAGACTCTTAAAGTCTTTACATTTTGAAGGTATGCATGTGCATGTGTATGTGTGTGTGGGGGGGGTGAGTGTGTGACTGTATATGTGTGAGTTGGGTGAGTGAGGGATTGTTGAATCACTGTGGTGGCTTTTCTTTTAAGCTTTAAGGAAGAAGATTAGGTTGTAAATTCTTAAAATAAAACTTTGTGTGTGTGTGTGTGTGTGTGTGTGTGTGTGTGTGTGTGTGTGTGTGTGTGCAAATCAAACTGGATTATCTTGTATCATATTTGAAACAATTCTCCCAGGAAACTGATTGTATGTACAACATTTTAAAATTATATTTAACATTCAAGAGTTACTTTGAATTATAAAATAATTATATTTAACATATTTTATCAATAACTTGGATAAAGTCATCAATAGTAAGCTTACCATATTTTCAGATGACACATAACTGGTAGGGAAAACTAACACATAAATGACCATGTCATCTCCATAAAAGAGCTAGTGTTCACAATGGTGTGAAAAGACACAGGGATATGCTAGGGACTGGAGGTTTTTAACACAGAGAAGAGAAAACTTATGAGAGATATGGTAGTTTTCTTACAGTATTCCATGAACTGTCACATGAAAGAGAATAAACTTGTTTTGGCTCTCCTCAGAATTAAGAATTGGAAGGCATTAGTTACAGACAGGCCTGATATAAGCAAAAAAAATCAAAAAACAAACAAATAAACCTCTCTAAGAAGGACATTACACACAAGCAGAACGGACTGTTTCAGAAGGTAATTGATTTCTTTCTAGAGTAGGTCTTCAAGCAATAATTAGAAGACCACTTGCTGAACATGTTGTTAATGTGTGAGCTACCCTTGGTAGTCTCCAAGTTAGGGTTCTTTCAAAACAGAGATCTTTTAATACAGTGATAAATAATATAAATCAAAATAATTAGCACTCTTATGTGAATCTAAATGTTTTAAATGCTCTGAATTCATGTAGAAAAGATTTTAAAAGTTATTTCTCCTGGATAGAATGTTTGGAGAAGAAATGTGAAATATAATCTAATGTTGGAAAAGTGGAAATTCATTGGAGGTTATGCTTTCTATAACTGCAGAAAGTTATCTAACTTTGTATAACTGTCAAATTATTTGACATTGTTTATTTGAAAAAAGTATAGCAATTATCAGTTATGTAGTTTTTAGTAATTTTACCATAATCCTGTTGCATTCATTTTGGAAGATATTTCTAGTATCATGACTTCTATTAGTCAATCCACATAAGCATAGAATCAGGTTTTATCTGAAGATCATGTTTAGGGTGACATTCAGTGTTTTATTTAGTGTTACATGTTGGAAGAACCTGTTAGTATAGTACTATAGATGAAAACTTAATACTTCTTTTTTCCCAGAAACTTTGGTTTCCTATTGATTGTTTGATTGATATAATCATCTTCAGTTCAATACTAAAATAACATTCAGAGGAAGATTTGTGTTTGTGCAAAGAATTTAGGAAATTTATAACACCATGTTTAATTTCTTCCACTCATTTAACTTAAACTGTTACAACTAGACTCAACTCATTAAGCAAATTCTGCCAATTCTTTTTTAATTAATTTATTAGTTTCAGTTAACAAAATTAAATTCTATAGTTCCTTAATTTTCAAATTTCCTTTACTTCCCTCCCCCCACCCCCCACAACAGCATATCGTCAAGTATAGGATCTGCAAATACATTCATATTAGATGTTAGTCCAATTACAAAGGCGTATTGTACTAGGTGGGATGAAAAATGGTAAAGAAGAAGTAAAACCAAACAATGAAAAGAAAAAGAACAATTAGTTTGCTTCCATCAGGATTCAAGCTCAGTTCTTTCTCAGTTATTTCTCTGGATGTCGCATTTCTCTTTTTCATGAGCCTTTCGGGATTGACTTATATCACTGCATTGCTGAGAAGGGTCCAGTCTGTCATAGTTGGTCATCACACATATGATGTGTCTGTAATTGTATACACATTTCTTCTGATTCTACTCTTCTCTCTCAGCATCCATTTGTATAAGCCTCTCCAGGTAAATATGAAATCTGTCTCCTCCTCATTTCTTATAGCACAATAATATTCCATTACATTCATATGCCAGAACTTGTTTAGCCATTCCCCAATTGATGGGCACCCCTTCAGTTTCCAATTCTTTGCAACCACGAAAAGAGCTGCTATAAATATTTTGGTACATTTGGGTGTTCCTCCCATTTCTATGACCTCTTTGGGATATAACCCTAGAAGTGGTATTGCTGGGCCAAAGGGTATGAAATTATTTATAGTCCTTTGGGCATAATTCAGATTGCACTCTAGAATGGTTGGATAAGTTCACAACTCCACCAGCAATGCATTAGTGTTCCAATTTGCCCACATCCTCTTCAGCATTTGTCACTTTCTTTTTTGTCATCTTAGCCAATCTGACTGGAGAGATGTGGTATCTCAGAGTTGTTTTGATTTGAATTTTTCTAATCAATATTGATTTAGAGAATTTCTTCATATGCTTATAGATATCTTTAATTTCTTCCTCTGAAAGCTGTCTGTTCATATCCTTTGACCATTTATCAATTGGCGAATGACTTGTATTCATATAGATTTGACACAATTCTCTGTAAATTTTAGAAATGAGTACTTTATCAGAGACATAAGTTGTAAAAATTCTTTCTCAATTTCCCACCTCCCTCTCGATTTTGGTTACATTGGCTTTGTTTGTACAGAAGCTTTTCAATTTAATGTAATCAAAATTATCCATTTTGCATTATATAATGCTCTCCGATTCTTGTTGGGTCATAAAGTCTTCCCCTCTCCACAAATATGTCAGGTAAACTATTCTTTGCCTTCCCAGATTGCTTATAGTATCATACTTTATCCCTAGATCATGCACCCATTTAGACTTGATTTTGGTATATGGTGTTAGATAATGAACTATGCCCAGTTTCTGCCATACTGTATTCTGCCAATTCTTTATGCCCTATATGTAATGTCATCAGATTATATGTTTCATAAGTGCTTATTTTTAAATTGCATTGTTACATTCTTGGATTCTCCATCCTTTACTCATGAAGTTCTATTCTCTTGAAGTGAGGAGGGCATTATAAAGCCATGCATTCACTCTTTGAAGTTGTCTTATTTTTAAAATTGAAATTTACCTCTTATATAACCTTTTGGTAGAATAAAATGAAATGTGTAAAAATTAAAATTTATGCTTTTGAATTTGAAATATACTTTATAAAATAAGTGATTTTGAAATACCATGTCTTATAAGGACTGATATTTCTAATAAAAGAATATACTAAAGACGTATATTTAAATGGACACTAAATTTTTATCTGAACTAGACATATTCTAAAGCTTAATTTAAAGACAACCTTTAGGTATTTTACTTCTTCTGTAGTTAAGACAGGAGAGCATAAAGGAGCTGAAATACCAACACTTAACCTAGAAATATTTACTGATTAGAATAAAAATTTCTTTCTGTTAAGTACATCAATTCAAGAGAGATCACATCCTACCTTTCCCAGCAGGACATGACTTGGCTTTTCATTGTAATTTTAATCTTACTTTGTTCTTGATGTTTTTCTCATTTAGTTATTCTATGTTTAGGGCTCATGTTCTTCCTTTAGACAATAAGAAGTCACACTTGATGTTTTAAAAATGAGGAAAATCATCATGACTTAGTGATGTGGATAACATATGATCAGTTCTCTCACTGGAAGAATATGGTCCAAAACAGCACAGGTGGGACTCAGTTAAACATCCAGTCAATTTCCAAAAGAACAAAAAACAAAAAAAAAAACAAAAAAAAACAAAAACAAAAACCAAAAACATACACTCTGGTTTATCTTTGTCAGTTTTATGCCACTAGTGTAAATGTTTCTAAGCATTAAATTCAAAGTATTTCTTGCTGATTAAATTGAAGTTGAAATTAATACTTTTCAATACAATCTGAATAATGAAAATAAATGACCTCCTAAAATAATAAACACTCATGAAAATGAGAGTGGTAGAATTTATTTTAAAACTATTTAAAGGAGTTTTGCCAAGGAATTGATTTTTTAAAATGAATTTCTTTTAAATCTCAAAAGTGTAACCAGGTTGTTTTATTATTAAAACATATAATAAGGGGGAGAATCAAGATGGCAGAATAGAAAAAAGCTCTACCTTGAAGCTCTGGCTCCCACAATTTCCAAAGTATTGTAAAGGGGGACTTTAAACAACCTCTGGAGCTCCAGAACCCACAAAATGACACAAAAAGCTAAACTCCTGCTGAGGAAAGCCTGCTCCCCTGCAGAGAACTGCCAGCTAAGCACTCTGGGAGCCGAGCCCGAGCCTGCATGAGTTGGAGGTCTTAGCCCAACAGCAGCTGGACCAGCAGCCAGCTGGAGGGACTACAGAACACCAGTAGCTGGGGCATTTCCAGATTACCAATACATAGATGCCATGGAAAAAGTGAGAGGTTAGTGCAGGTTAGTGGACTTGGGACTCATCAGTTGGGAGAGCCCTTAGCCATTTAATCTGGGGGCAAGAAGCTGCTGAGAAGCTTCAGAGAAGCCACAGACACACAATGCAGCTTCAGTTCCTGGCCTGTGGACTGTAGAGGGATCCAGCAATCAGTCTTGGGGATAATAGCTTTTGCTTTAACATTCTTGGATCTGGATTGCAGTCTGGGGCAGAAGTCTTGGGGTGTGTGACCAGCTTGCCAGAGGGTGTGGAGGCTTCAGAGAGGGCAAACAACTAATACCTCTGGCAGCTGAGAAGACCCCAGCATTTGGGATGGAAGCACCCCAGGCTGGCAGCAGAGTCCTACTGTGGCAACAAGCCCAAAAGTCAAGTAATTGAGGGGCAACATGTCTAGGCAAAGGAAAGAAAATAAAAGAAAAATTCATCATTTGACTCCAATTTTGGGGGCAAAGAGGATGTAAGCATGGAACAGAAGGAGGACTGGGAGTTCTGAACTCCTACACCAAAATCCCCAAATGCAATAATGAGCTGGTTACAGGCCATAGAAGACCTAGAGAAGCAGATAAGATAAATGGAGGAAACATTGGGAAGACAAATGAGAAACATTCAAGAAAAGTATGAAATGAGATTGAACAGCCTGACCGAAGAAAATAACACCTTAAAAATAGACGAACTCAAATGGCAAAAGAGGCTCAAAAAGCCAATGAGGAGAAGAATGCCTTAAAAAGCTGAATTTGCCAGATGGAAAAAGAATCTCAAAAGCTCACTGAGGAGAATCATTCCTTCAGGGTTAGACTGGAACAAATGGAAGCTAGTCACTTTATGAGAAATCAAGATGCTGTTAAGCAGATGCAAACAAATGAAAGAATAGAAGGCAATGTGAAATATCTCATGGGAAAAACCACTGACCTGGAAAAGTGATCCAGGGGAGATAAAGTAAAAACTATTGGACTACCTGAAAACCATGATCAAAGAAAGAACCTAGAAAACTTCATTCAAGAAATTCTCAAGGAAAATTGCCCTATTGTTTTATAACCAGAGGGTAAAATAGAGGGTGAAAGAATCCACTGATCACCTCCTGAAAAAGATTCCAAAAAGCACACTCCTAGGAATATTGTAGCCAGTTTCCAGAATTCCCAGATCAAGGAGAAAATATTAAAAGCACCCAGGAAAAAACAATTTGAATACTGTGGAAACACAATCTGGATTGCACAGGATCTTGCAGCTTCTACATTGAGGAATCCAAGGGCTTGGAATATGATATTCCAGAGGGCAAAGAACCTGGGATTTAAACCAAGAGTCACCTACCCAGCAAAACTGAGCCTCATGTTTCCGGGGAAAATTTGGTAATTCAGTGGAACAGAGGACTTTCAAGCATTCTTGAGGAAAAAACTCAGAGTTGAATAGCAAATTTGACATTCTGATACAAGAAGCAAGACATGCTTGAGAAGGTAAACATGGAAAAGAAATCATAATGAACTTATCAAAGTTGAACTATTTACATTCCTACATGGAAAAACAATAATTGTTTCTGATGAAACCTTTCTCAGTATGGAAATAGTTGAAGAAGGCTATATGGGCATATGAATACATATGTGAATCTGTGCATATATATTTACAGGTATACATAGATAGAGGGCAGAGATTGAATTTAATAGGAAGGGATGATACTAAGGTGAAATTAAGAGGTGAGAGAGGAATATAATGAGAGGAGATGGGGAGAAAAGAGGCAAGGGAAAATTGTTACAAGGGAGTGGAAGAACAGGAAGCCAAAAAAGCAAAACCTTTTTCTCATTGAATTTGGATCAGGGAGAGAATGACATACATACTAAATAGAATAACTCACCCTACAGGAGAGTAAGGGAGAAGGAGATGAGAGGAGGTATAATGGAAAGGAGGACAGGAGGGAGGGGGTGGGGGAAGTTGGAATCACCCACTTGTGAAAAGGGACAGGATCAAAGTAGGGAATAGACAAAATGGGAGGTGGGATAGGAGGGAGGGAAATATAGTCAGTCTTTTACAATATATCTACTATGGTAATGTTTTTCATAGCTATACATGCAGAACTTATACTGAATTACTTATCTTCCCAGTAAGGGTGGGTGCCAAGGGAGGAAGTGAATGAATCTGCAATTCAAAGATTTTAAAATCAAATGTGTAAAAATATATGAATACTATTATTAAGACGATGTTACGTATAATTGGGAAACAAGATATGCAAGCATTGGGGCACAGAGATTCACCTTCCCCTACTGAAAAAGTCAAAGGGGTTTTAGGAGAAGATATGGGAGAAAGCAGATTTGATGAGGGAATATCCTGTGGGACTTCTATTCTGGGGTGCGGGATAGGGAAATAATGAGGAAAAATTGTAACTCAAAATCTGGCAGAAATGAATGATTTAAACCAGAATTTGATAAAGCATTTGGGAAAAAAAACATATCGTAAAATTTCTGCAGAAAGTACAAATGTATTGTTGTCTAGTTCTATGAAAAAATTGGAAATAGCTTTAAGAATTTTTAGTTGGCAATTGAAAATTATCTCAGCAGACATAAAGTGAACTTTTAGTACCTGGTAAAAGAGTATTTGGTCTGGTTATTATCTTTTGAATTCTTCAGGAACCAATCAAGTCTCACATGTCAGTGAAGGGATTAAATTGTTTCCTACCTCCTGAAGGACTGGCTTGAATTTGCTTGTAAAACAGAGAATTATATTGCTCTTGGGTGACAGCTTTTATGATCCCAAATTGTACAGCATCTTTAATGATAAAAATAATATGTACAAGTTTATCTTTCAGAATTTTGCTTAAAATTACACTCACAAAATTTCAGTGAGTTTTTGTCTGAAGCATTATTCTCATTTCACATGTAAAGAAAATGAAAAGACTACAGGGAGCCAATCTCTAAAGAATTTCCTACACAAAGGAGTTAAAATAACACCCAGGGCAAACAAAGTGTGGTATGGAGATAAATAAAAATAGTAACACAACCAAGGTCTTCCTGGGGCAATTTGAGAAGATCAGAGGAAATTTCCAAGGACAAGGTTTGCTTCAGGTGAAGAGTAAACTCTTCCAGGCTAGGTTTCATTTAACAACAAGTGGCAAGTCCTGGGGTTAGTTGCTTTGAGAGACCACTTCGGCGCCAGCTACAGGAACTTCCCACCCACTCCCAAAAGAGTAAGGGGAGGTGGATTTTTGAACCTGGGAAGATTGAGGGAACCTCTGCTTATAAGAAATGCCAGACTCAGCCAAAGCCGGAATATCATAATAAAATTCTGAAATCCTCAGCTCAAGGGTAAAATGTGGCATGGCTGAGAAGGAAACAGCCTGGTGAGTGCAGAAACAATGAGGAAGAAAGCAAATAGCTGTGGGGCTTACAAGATGTTGGAGGTTTGGATTTGTTTCCAGGATAGAAAGGATAATGGAAGTTCTGGCGAAAGAGGCACCATTTACCATACTCCAGGTTGAGAGGAGATTACAAAAATAAAGTTATTACCATAGATATACACAGGCAAAGGAGAGAGAATCCAACCACAGAAATCTACTATGGGAATAGAGATGACTGGGGTTCAGCTTCAAGAGGAGGATATTAGAGTAAAGAAATTAACTCCCAAAGAGGAACATCAAATAGTCACCTGCCCAAAAAGTATTCATAGAGGATCTTTTAAAAGACTTTAAAAATCATTTAACAGTGATGGAGGAAAAATTAAAGAAATAAGTGTAATCCAAGAAAAACAAGAAAGTTATGAAAGGAAATGGAGATCTAGAATCTTAAGGGAGAAAGTGACACCTTGACAATTAGAACTGGGCAAAATGAAGTCAGTGAAATTACAAGAAATCAAGAAATAGACAGAATATGAATAATGAAAGAAGAAGAGAAAGTAAAACATCTTATAAGAAAAAAGAACAGATTTGGAGAATAGATTAAGAAGAGAAAATACAAAAATAATCTAACAAAAACATTGATATGATAATTCAAGAAATAATTAAATAAAGTTTCTTGAATCATTAGAACAAGGGGTGAAAGTAGAAAGAGACAAAAAAAAATCTATTGATAACCACTTAAAGAGATCCTATGAGGAAAACACACAGGAATATCATAATAAAATTCTGAAATCCTCAGCCCAAGGATAAAATATTTTAAGGGAAGGGAGAGGGTTAATAAAAGAGAGGGCATACTGGGGAAGGGGTAATTAATATGCTTGCCATCTTGGGGTGGGTGGAAGGAGAGAGAGGGTGAGAAAATTTGGAGTTCAAAATCTTGTGGAAATGAATGTTGAAAACGAAAATAATTAAAAAAGTTAAAAGCAACAAGAAAAAACGGTTTAAGTATCTTGGTGGCACAATTAGAATCACATAAAATTTAGCAGCACAGAAATTAAAAACCACAGGACTTGAAATACAATATATTGAAAAGCCAAAAGACTGGGTTTCAGCAGAAAATATTACATCCTGCAAAGGTAAGTATTATACTGAATGAAAAAAAAATAAGGCATTTAATAAACTCTCAGAATTTCAAAACTTCATTAAAATAACAACAACAGTAACAAGCTGAACTTAATAAAAAATTCAAAATAAAAGAACCAAGAGAAATATAAGGTACCTACCAAAGATTTATTATAAGGGATTCATAAAGACAGAATGTTTACTTATTATATATGGAAATATATATATGTATATATTATTCTTCATAATAACAATGTAGCTCATAAGAATGATTGGGGTAAATATGAGTATAATATGAATTTTAAATTATCATTTAGTAATAGCTAAAAAGAGTAATTACTGTATGCAAATTAGGTGCAAGAAGAAGAATTGACATAGAAGAAGTTGGGGGAGGAGGGCTGGTAGTTCTGGTAACATTTTATCAGGAATGGGATTAAGAGGGAACAATAAAAATACATTAAGAAGAGGATAAAAGTTTTCTAAATTCAGAAGATATAAAATGGTAGATGTACAGGGAGCAGAGAGAGGACAAGGGAAGAATCTTTAAAGGGGAGAGTGAGAGAATAAGTGAAATAGGTTTATAGAATCATGTTTAGATTTTGGAGAATGTGAGGATAGGGGAAGGATCTGTGAGGATAGGGGAAGTATCCTTGGAAGGGGTTATGCATGTAATAAGAAGGCAAGGGTAAAAACAAAGTAGAGGAGCCAGGAAGGCTAGGAAATAAGAGGTGTGTGCAATATAAAAAAGATCAAGAGTAGAACATGTCGGGGGCGGAGCCAAGATGGCGGATTAGAAACAGCTCTTCCAAGCTACTCTGCCCCCATATTCCCCCCAAACTATGTAAAAGGGGACTCTGAACAACTTCTGGAGCCCCAGCACCCACAGAACGACACAGAGAAGCTAACCTCCCGCTGAGGACAGCCCAGCAGCCCTGCAGGAAGGATCGGCCCAGCGGTCTGGGACCTGGCAGCGCGCAGAGCACAGGAGCTGAGCCGAGTCCAGGTCCGCATGAGCCGAGGTTTTAGCCCCAGGGTGGCAGGGCCAGCAGCCGGCTGGAGAGACCCCAGAACACCAGGAGCTGTGGCAACTCCAGAATTATCAACATAGACATGCCTAGGACAAAGTAAGAGGTTGGTGTCCTATGGAATTTGGGACTGGTATTTAGGGAATGCGTCGGCTCCCTACCCTGGGGGCTAGAAACCGCTGAAGAGACACACTACTTTGCAGTTTTCAGAGGCGGCTCCAGGTCCCGGCCTCCAAACTGTAGGGAGATGCAGCGATCAGTCTTGGGGGGTAATCACTCTTGCTTTAACCTCCCTGGATGTGGATTGTGATCTAGGGTGGAAGTCGTGGGTGGGTTTACAGCTTGCCAGAAACTGAAGTTGCCCCCCCACATGTTCGGGACGAAAATTCCTCTAGCTGGCCTTAAAGCCATAGTGTGGCAACAAGCCAAAAAGTCAAATAATTAAGTGGCAACATGCCAAGGCAAAGGAAACAGAGAAATGCAACCCTAGACTCCTATTTTGGGGGCATAGAGCGGGAAAAGGACTGTGAGGTCAGAAGTCCTGCTCCAAAAGCCCCAGGGGAAAACATGATCAGCTTGCAGGCCATAGAGGACCTTAAGAGGGACTTTAAAAATCAAATAAGAGAAGTGGAGGAAAAATTGGAAGAGAAATGAGAAGGATGCAAGAAAAGTATGAAATGAGGGTCAACAGCCTGACTGAGGAAAACAACACCTTAAAAAATAGACTAACTCAAATGGTAAAGGAGGCCCAAAAGGGCAATGAGGAGAAGAATGCCTTAAAAAGTTGAATTTGCCAGATGGAAAAAGAATCTCAAAAGTTTACTGAGGAGATTCATTCCTTCAGAGTTAGACTGGAGCAAATGGAAGCTAATGACTTTATGAGAAATCAAGATGCTGTTAAGCAGATCCAAACAAATGAAAGAATAGAAGGCAATGTAAAATATCTCATGGGAAAAACCACTGACCTGGAAAATAGATCCAGGAGAGAAAATTTAAAAATTATTGGACTACCTGCAAAAACCAGAGTTGAATAGAAAATTTGACATCCAGACACAAGAAGCAAGAGATGCCTGAGAAGGTAATCAGGGAAAAGAAATCAAAAGGAACTTATCAAAATTGAACTATTTACATTCCTATATGCAAAAACAATAACTGTGAATGATGAAATCTTTCTCAATATGAAAATAATGGAAGAAGGGTGTATGGTCATATGAATGCATATGTGAATATGTGTTTATATGGTTACAGTTATATATGGATAGAGGGCATAGGTTGAATTTGTTGGGAAAGGAGGACACTCAAGGGGTGAAATTATGAGGTGAGAGAGGAAAGTGGCAAGAGGAGATGGGGATAGACAGGGTAGGGTAAACTATCTCATGTAGAAGAAGCTAGGCGAAGTGGTTGCAAGGGAGGGGAAGAATAGCAAGGCAAAAAGGTAAAACTACATTCTCATTGAATTTGGTTCATGGAGAGAATGACATACATATTAAATGGGATATCTCAACCTGCAGCAGAATAGGGGCAAAGGGGATGAGAGGAGGGGTGATGGATGGGAGGGCATCCTTTGGGGGAGGGGATTTTGGAAGTACCCAGTATAGAAAAGGGACTGGATCATATAGGGAATGGACCAAGTTGGGGGTGGGATGAGTGGGAGGGAATTATAAGCAGCCTTCTACAATATATCTACTATGATAATGTTTTGCATAGTTAGACATGTACACATATAGTGAAATACTTATCTCCCCAGAGGGAATGGGTGACAAGGGAGGAAGGAAAAATATATAAATATATATAAAAAATATATACTATTATTAATATTCTTTTGCTTGTTATTGGGAGGTAAGAGGTGCAATCATTGGGAAACAAAGTTTCACCTTCCTCTAATGGAAAAGTCGAAGGGGATATGGGAGAAGATATGGGAGAGAGCAGATTGGAGGAAGTGATATCTTGTGGGACTGCTATTCTGGGAGGGTGGTTAGGGGAAAAACAGGGGGGGGGGATAATTGTAACTCAAAATCTGGCGGAAATGAATGATGTAAAACAGAAGTTAATAATTTGTTAAAAAAAACATATATACACACATTCACATATGTATTCATATGCCCATATACCCTACTTCCGCTATTTTCATACTGAGAAAGGTTTCATCAGTTACAATTGTCATTTTTCCATGTAGGAATGTAAATAGTTCAACTTTGAAAAGTTCATTATGATTCATTTTCCCTGTTTACTTTCTCAAGCATCTCTTGCTTCTTGTGTCTGAATGTCAAATTTCCTATTCAACTCTGGTTTTTTCCTCAAGAATGTGTGCATCTTTCTCATTTCTCTTCCCAATTTTCCCCCAATTCTCTTATCTGCTTCTTAAGGTCCTCTATAGCCTATAACTAGGTCATATTTTCATTTGGCACTTTTGGTAAAGGATTTCTGACCACACAGTTCTCTTCCTATTCTATGCTTTGATAGTTTTTGCTCCCAAAATCGGAGTCTAATGTTGAATTTTTATGTTTATTTTGTTTCCTTTGCCTTGGCATGTTGCCACTAAATTACTTTACTATTAGGCTTGTTGCCACAGTAGGACTCTGCCACCAGGTGGGGGAGCTTCAATCCCAAATGTTGGACTGTTCTAAACTGAGAGAGTAATTATTTGGGTGGCCCCTCTGAAGCCTCCAAACACTCTGACAATCTGGTCACACACCCCATGACCTCCAACACAAAGTGCCATCCAGGTCCTAAAAGGTTCAAGTAAGATCAATTACCCACAAGACTGATTGCCTAACCCCCCTACAGTTCACAGGCCAGGAGCTGAAGCTGCAATGTGGCAATGTGGTGCAAGGTATGCCTGCTCCTCAGTGGCTTCTCACTCCCAGGGGAAGAAGCTGATGCACTCCCCCCAAACAGTGCCAAAGTCCATAAGGCACTGCCCTCTCACTTTGTAGTTTGCATGTAAGTCTTGGTAATTCTGGAAACGCCACAGCTGCTGGTGTTCTGAAGTCTCTTCAGCTGGCTGCTGATCTGGCCACCCTTGGGCTAAAACCTCAGACTCATGAGCAGTCCCAGACTGCTTTGTTGTGTGCTCCCTGCTGGGCTGCCGAGCTGTCCTCCCTGGGAGTTCAGCTTCTCTGTGTCATTTTGTGGGTTCTGGTGCTCCAGAGTTAGTTCAGAGTCTCCCAGTTACATAATTTTGAAGTGGTGTGGGCTGGAGCTCTGGGAACTCCTGTTTCTACTCTACCATCTTGACTATGCCCCTGATACTTGTAACTTTTGATAATTATATATTTATTATGGCATTTAGAAGGAGTACACATATAGAGAATGGTTATGGGTTTAAGTTGATTTGATGTTACGATAAAAAAAAAAAAAAATTAAGTGGCAAAACAAAGTGATTGTCCTGGGATTAACGGAAGGGAGGAGACAGAAAAGGGTAAATTGCATGGCACAAAGATCAATTTTAGTAGAGGGAAAGAAATGAAAAAGTAGAACCTTATTTGACCCCTATTGTCATTGGATTTGGTTTTGAGAGAATATCATATTCCCTTACTTGTGTATGAGAATATATCTTATACTACAGGATGAGAAAGGAGAATGAAAAGTAAAGTATAGGTGAAAGAGCGCACAGAATGGAGGGAAGACAGCATTGGAAAAGGAAAAAGAAAGGAAGGGTGGTGGATAGAAGAGAGGGAATATTGAGGGATTCAGTGCTTAGAAGCAAAACAGTAATCTGGAGGGAAAGGGAAAAGGGGGAGAAAAAATCATGAGTAGGGAGGAAAATATGATGGAGAAAAAGGAACAATAATCACAACTGTGAATGTTAATGGGATGAACTCTCCCATAAAATGGAAGCAGATAGCAGAGTGGATTAAAAACAATAACCCTACAACATGTTGTTTACAAGAAACACATATGAAGCAGAGGGATACAGAGAGGGTAAAGGTAAATGGCTGGCATGGAATATATTATGCTTCAGCTGAAGTGAAAGACAACATCAACAACATAGGAGTAACAATACTGTTCTCAGACAAAGCAAAGAAAAATAGATCTAAAGAAAAGAGATAAGGAAAGAAACTACATCCTTCTGAAAAGTATCATAGACAAAGATGTAATATCAATACTAAACATATACATCAAGTGATTGTTGTAGGAGAATTAAAGTGAGTTACAGGAAGAAATAGACAGCAAAACTATATTAGGTGGGAAATTCAAATTCATTCTCTTATAACTACACTAATCTAACCTCAAAATGAACAAGAAAGAAGTTAATGCGGTGAATAGAATTTTAGAAAAGTTAGATATTGCTCTCGAGAAAACTGAGTGGAGATAGAAAGGAATATACCTTTGTTTCAACAGTATATGGCATCTACAAAAAAATCTGATGATATACTAGGGTATAAAAACTTCATTACCCAATGCAGAAAGATAGAAATATTAAAAACATACTTTTCAGGTCAAGATTCAATGAACATTTCATATAATAAAGAGCCAGGGAAAGATAGAATAATGATTAATTGGAAAATAAATAATCTAATTCTAAAAAAGGAGTGGGTCAAACAAAAATCATAGAAACAATCAATAATGTCTTCCAAGAGAACTACAATAATGAGACAGCATACCAAAACTTGTGGGATACATCCAAAGCCATTCAAAGGGGAAATTTTGTATCACTAAATGCTTACATGAATAAAATGGTGAAGAGATGAATGGATTGGGCATGCAACTAAAAAAGCTAGGAAAAGAATAAATTAAACATCACCAGTTACACAGGAAATTAGAATTTCTGAACATCAAATGAGAGGTTAATAAGATAGCAATTAAGGAAATTATTGAACTAACACATAAAACTAAGTGCTGGTTTAATGAATAAAAACAATAATGTAGATAAATCTCTAATTCATGTGATTAAAAAGAGAGAAAAATATGGTTTACTTGTGTCAACATCAACAAGGGTGAATTCACTACCAATGAAGTGGAAATTAAAGCAATTATTAGGAGCTATTTTGGCCAACTGTATGCCAATGAATCTGAAAATCTAATGGATGCATATTTAAAAACCATTAATTCCCCAGTTTAACAAAAGAGGAAAATAAATACTTAGATAACCCCATTGCAGAAAAAGAATTTGAACAAGTGCCCAATGAACTCCCTAAAATATCTCCAGAGCCAGATCAATTCATAACTGAATTTTACCAATCATTTAAGGAACAATTAATTGCAATACTACATAAATTATTTGGGAAAAGAAGGAGTCCTTCCAAATTGTTTTTATGAGACAAACGTGGTGTTGATACCTCAACCAGGAAGAACCAAAACAGAAAAAATTTATAAATGAATTTCCCTAATGGATATAGATGGAAATATTTTAAATAAAATGTTGGCAAAGAGATTACTGTAATTTATCATGAGATTTATACTAGGAGTGCAGAGCTGGTTCAATATTAAGAAACTTATAAGCATAATTGACCATACCTCTAAAAATGAACAGATATCATGATTATCTCAACAGATGCAGAAAAAAAAAGCTTTTGACAAAACAAAATGCCCATTCACATTAAAAAGCACTCTAGCACACACGAATTAATGGAGTTTTTTTTTTTTATGATAACTAGTATCTATATAAAACCATCAAGAAGAATTATATTTAATAGGGATAAGCTAGAAGCATTTCCAATAAGATCAAAGGTAAAACAAGGGTACCCATTTTGACTACTATTATTCAATATAGTACTAAAAACATTAACTTTAGCAATAAGAAAAAGAAATTGAAAGAATTAGATTAGGCAATGAAGAAATAAAGCTATCACACTTTGAAGATGATATGATGGTATAGTTAATGAATGAAATAAATAGCTATTAGAAATAATTAACAGCTTTAGGAAAGATGTAGGATACAATATAAATCCACATAAATCTTTGGCATATTTATGTATTACTAACAAACCATAGCACAATAAATTGAAAGAGAAATTCCATTTAAAGTAACTGTAGACATTATAAAATATTTGTAAGTCTGCTTGGGAACACAAAAACAGGATATCTAAAAGGTGCAATTTAGAGCAATAAACATACATACAAACATATAGTTGTTTATAAATAAAAACACCTATAATCATACATGTGTGTATATATTCATATACATATAAATATGTACATAAATACACATATCAAGAGAGTTTAACTGTCTTGTTTTGATACATATTTAAAATTATATATATATATATACTTATAACTATATTTGTATATCTATCTATATCTATCTATCTATATTATTCCTTCCTAATACATAATATTTATACCATCTTACACCAAGGTAATATAATATATTATTGGGCAAACTCAACTATTCAGGATCTTCTGGAGTCTTACTCTACCAAAAATTAAATATTTGATTAGTTTTTTATTTATTTTGCTGGAAATATTATCTCCCATATAGTAAGGGAAACAATAGTGAAACCTAGTATTCTTGTCTGAGGTCTAAGTAATAGCAAATAATTGGTGAAGCAGAAATGGAGACATGTGGTAAAAAAAATCATTATTAAGATCATCCTCAGTTTTCCCTAATCCCTAAAAGACTTTCACTTTATGTAGGCATCTTAAGATATGAACTTGTATCCCTCCTTGCTTTCATAGGAAGTTCAACCTGGAAAGAATTGTCAATGGTTCTTACTTCCACATCAAGTGGAAACTACCAAGTATTGTTAATTCTATCTCCATAAAATTGTGTAAATCCATCCTTTACTGTAAATTCATCAAGTTACTATTCTCATGACTACTAATCTATATTATTGTATCATAGTTTGTCCCACTCCCTCCAGTCACTCCCCTTCCAATTAATTTTTCCAAATAATTGTCAAAACTGTCTTCTTAAGAAATATTTCTGGCCATGTCATACCCCAGCTCAAAACACATTCATTCGCTTTTGAGCTGGATCTATCTTGATAAAGTGCAGATACTGCAGCATAGCCCTTTACATGATGTTTTCAATAGAAATTTTGAAATTTTGAGTTTTTGTTTCACCTTAAAATCTTAACTATTTCATCCAAATTTTACTAATATCTGCTTCTCATATTCAAAAATTAATTTCTTGTTTCCAGTCACACAAGTTTTTCCCCAAGCATTCCTTGCTCAAATTCAGTCATCACAATCTGTAACTTCTCCCTGAGATTTAAACCAAGAGCCTCATGAATTATTTTATTAACCTTCAAACCCAGGTGTTCTTCTCACTTTCCTTGTGTTTCCTTATTTTTCAAATGTTATATCACCAAGAAAAGTTTAAAATTTTTGAGGTCAGGGAATAAAAATATTCTTCACTCCTCCCAGTATACTCTCTCATGCATCACAGTGAGTTTAAAACTGTTTGTGAAATTGGAAGGATAGATTTGCCAGGTATAGTCTGAAAAGACAAAATTTAATGAAGATAAATATAAAATCATCGAATTAAGTATAATTAACAAAAACAACTTTACTCATATATATATATTATATATTATATATAATATATATTATATATATTATATATTATATATAATATATATTATATATAATATATATATATTTATATATATATATATATATATATATATATATATATATATATGCCTTGGAGGGCAATTGGGGTTAAGCAACTTGCCCAAGGCCACACAGCTAGTTTTTTGTGTGTGTGTGTGTGTGTGTGTGTGTGTGTGTGTGTGTGTGTGTGTGTGTTAAGTGTCTGAGGCTGGATCTGAACTCCAGGGCCAGTGCTCTACTCACTGTGCCACCTAGCCACCCCCATTTCCTCTTATAATTTACAGGGGAAATGGGTAATATTGGTTAAATTTTTTAAAAAAGATCTATGCACTATAGTGGATGCTAAGCTTATTATGAATCACACAGAACAGATGATGAATCTCAGGCATTATTTATAAAGGTATTGCATTTGGGAATAAAAATGATAAACTGATTATATCTCTGTCTGTACTGTATTATTGCATGTAATTCATGATGTTGTCACACTTTCATGATATACCTCCTTAAGGAAAGACAAGGATGAGAGAGAGAGAAAGAGAGAGAGAGAGAGAGAGAGAGAGAGAGAGAGAGAGAGAGAGAGAGAGAGAGAGGAGTACTTTAGAGTACTTTATCAAGCACTGTCACTCTTGGACTATTGCTTCAGGGATTATCTTTTCTTCCTCCCTGCCATATAACACACTTATTTCTAGGGAAAAATGCTCAAAATGAAATAAAATATATTTTCTTTAGTTGAAGACAGGACTTATTACAAAATTATCAAAGCAAGCAAGTCATATGCAAAGAGAGCAGGAAACTACTAAACAATGCCAGTTTGTGAAGTATCAATAAGGCAGTGGAGTTTGAGAGCAGTTAAATTTCTAGGTCCAAAGGAGGCATGAAACTCTGCCCAGGGATATAACTACATAAGTGGGTCTGTACAAGAGACAAGGCTAGCAATAGCCTTCCTTTTCCATCAACCATTTATTTGCCTTATATCCTGAGGGTCCAAAATTCCTAGCCTTCTCTCATCACCATCCTTCCACCATACATGATTCATTAGCTTATCCTCTAGCTGGAAAATTATACCTTCTACCAACTCTTTTACTAATAAGGGATACATTAGGAAGAACATTGCCAAACTGGAGAGTGTTCAAAGGCAAGAAAACAGGATTTTGAAGAAACTTGTGGTAATACCCTAGTGGAGATGTATAGTATGAGGGGGGACAAGGAAGAAGGTGAATAATGATACCTATATTCATGTATCTGAAAGAATCATGTGGAAGAGAAAATGGATCTGGTAAATTAAACCACTTCTCTAGTCTTTTATAGCTAGTAAGTGTTAGAGGTGATATTCAAACCCAGGTGTTTCTGACTCTCAATAAAGTGAATATTCTGCTTAACAACATTGACATTTTCAAAGAAGTATATTTAGGGTCATTGTAAAGAATAAATTCGCAATGATTAGAGCTATCTTAAAGTTACATGGTCTGCCTAGGGGAAATATGTTGTTTCAAGAAAAGGTTGAATGATCTCTTCTCATTTATGTTATAAAAGAGATAATGATTTTGATACAGGGAATCATATGGGCAGTGAGTACTTTTGAAATCTCAGATTTAGTGATTTCATGTACCTTACATATTAATAAATCAGTTTACAAACTTCATGGAGAAAGGTATGGGTAACGTCTTGTTCAGAATCTCAAAGAGAAAAGATGGATTTGGATACATGGGAGGCACACAAAATCCTCTTGAAAATAATCCCATATTTGAATAGTGAAAAAATTGAAGTGAAGACAATTTAGTAAAGAATGTGAAGAAAAGGTGCGGCTAGGTGGTGCTGTGAGTAGAGCACCGGCCCTGGAGTCAGAAGGACCTGAGTTCGGATCTGGCCTCAGACACTTAACCCACACAAAAAACCTAACCGTGTGACCTTGGGCAAGTTACTTAACCCTAATTGCCCTACAAAAAGCAAAAAAAAAAAAAAATTAATGTGAAGAAAAATGGGAGGCACAATAAAACGTGACTGCATGGATAAATTTATTGTGAACCCTGCATTTGAAATAGGATGCACACATACATATACACATACATGCATATATACACATATTAACATATATGTGCATACACACAAGAATAAGAAAAATGCAGAATAAAAAAAGGACTAATTTGGACCTAAATAAGAAAAAAGCAAAGATATACACATGATGTTAGGATAAATATTGCAATATTGACTGATGACGGAAAACAAAACATCCTTACACCTCTTTTACTCTTGCTTTCTCTATGGAGGAGAAATATATGTAAGATTTTATATAAATAAAAACTGGAGAATTATAGATATAGGTATATCTAAATACAGTTTGTATTCCAAGCTAAGAGACTTAATAACCTCTAAAGTATTTTGCTACTTTGCTCAATATTTGACTGAAATAAATTATCAATTCTCTGGGGCAAAATGAATCATATCTCTCCTTTAAAAATACTTGAACTTTACAGATGTGATTTTTGAAACCCAGGCATTAATCTTTTTAGCAATCAAGGAAAACAATAAAATTGCTGCAATAATAGAAGTAAGCAAATGCAATCCAACTTTCAAAATCATAAATGGTAAACATTATATATATCCAAAATAACTTCAAAATCTAGAATAGATTAATAAACATTCTATGAGAAATTTGAAAAGAAACTTATCATTAGTAAGAGTGGACCTGTACTTTTTAAAATGATATAATATAAAACATTAATGATGATGATGAAACACCATAACAGATAAATCAGAAGAATGTGATAGCCATTGGACATCTAGATTTTGGCAAGACAGTTGAAAAGTCTAACATACAATCTTAGGTGAAATAGAGAGATAAGGCTAATTGACAATTTATTTACACCAATTGTGCATCATACTGAATAACCTTATCCCCAAACTGTTGAACTGATGAATCAGTGTCAACCAGGATGTATGACTCCAGTGATGCACACAGATATTTGTTTTTTTGCCATCTCCTGTTGACCATTTTATCAGTGAAGAGAAGAATGTCTTAAAAAGCAGGATTGACCATTTGGAAAAGGAGGTCCAAAAGTTCATTGAAGAAAATAATTCCTTCAAAATTAGAAAGGAGCAACTGGAAGCTAATGACTCCATAAGGAATCAAGTAATTATAAAACAAAACCAAAATAATGGAAAAGTAGAAGACAATTGTAATATCTCATTGGAAATATAAGTAACGAAATAATAGATCTAGGAGAGATAATTTTAAGAGTTTTGGATGACCTGAAGGCCATGATCACAAAAAGGACCTAGACATCATTTTTCAAGAAATTATCGGGGGTGGAGCCAAGATGGTGGAAAGGAAGGAGTAACCTCTCTGAGCTCCTCGGTCACTAAGTCTCAAAGGGTGAATCTGAGCGGATTCTGGAGTGACAGAGCCCACTGGAAGACACAGCATGGCAGAATCCAGCCCAGGAGGTTGCCCAGTGTGTCCACACAGGTCGAGCGCAGAGCCCGTGTGGTCTGCACAGCTCGGACCTAAGAGCAGACAAGCAGACTACACCAGATAGAGAAAAAGCCCCAGCCTGCAGACTTACCAAGGACGAATCACAGTCATCTCGCAGAGGGAAAGGATCATTGGAGCCAGGCAGGAGAGTTGGGCCCCCAGTGGAGAGAGTGGCTTCTCAGGCTGCATTCAGCCCCCAGCCTGGAAATTTAGAAACTGCCTGCCTGTATAATACAGGGGCTGGAATGGCAAAGTAAATTCTAGCTGCTCCGATCCTCCCATACCTCCTTCATGAAGCAGAAAACCCAAAGATAAGTCTCCCACCCAGATTGAAATCCCAAGTTAATGGAAATAGCCTCAGGCTCGAGAATCTCCAAGAAGGGGTGTAACTGAGACAGCCAGGAATATGAAGAGAAGAGAGGGAGGGGTCCCAACAAGCCCCACCTCCCCTCACCCACAAAAGCCTACTAATTTCCCAGGGGTATAGAGGCAGAAATCTGGAGTGCTCAGACTCACCCCCACCTACATATCTACATCCCTCACTGACTTCCTTGACTTAGCCATAAACTAGCCACCCAGAGGTATTCAAAGTCAAGGATCAGGCCCCAAACTCATAGCCTGAGAAACTAAGAAACAGGAAGTCACAATGGGAAGGAAGGAAGCTGAAAAGGAGAAGGGGAAGGCAAGAAAGTCTATTCAAGCATACTATGCAGGGCAAGAACAACAAAACACACAGGACAATATAGACTCTCTGCCCACACCAGAGACCACAGAAGGAAACATGATCTTGTCTCAAGCCCAAATAGCATTCCTGGAGGAGCTTAAGAAAAAATTTAAAGACCAAATCAGGGAGGCAGTGACCAAGTTGGAAAAAGAAAATACCTCCCAAAAAAGGACCTTCAAAAACTAACTGAAGACCATAATTCGCTAAAAATTAAATACAATGAAACTGAAACTCATAACTCTATGATGCAGCAGGAGTCAAAAAAAAAAAAACAACAAAACGATCAAAAAAATTGCAAGAAAATATAAAATATCTCACTGGAAAAATAACTGACCTAGAGAACAGATCCAGGAGAGACAACTTAAGAATTATTGGTCTACCAGAAAGTCATGATGAAAAAAAGCAGTCTAGACAACATCCTCCAAGAGACTGTTAAAGAAAACTGTCCTGAGGTCCTGGAATCAGAAGATAAAATATCTATCGATAGAGATCCCAAACTGAAAACTCCAAGAAATATAGTAGCCAAATTCCAGAATTACAAGATTAAAGAAAAAATTCTACAAGCAGCCAAAAAGAAACAATTCAAATATCTAGGAACTACAGTTAAGATCACACAGGACCTAGCAGCTTCTACATTAAAAGAGCAGAGGGACAGGAATTTGATATTTCATAGGGCAAGAGGGCTAGGACTACAACCAAGGATTAACTACCCGGCAAAACTGAGCATAATCTTTCAGGCAAGGAGATGGTCGTTTAATGAAGTAAGGGACTTCCAGTCTTTCCTGATGAAAAAGCCAGAGCTCAATGTAAAATTTGATCTCCAATTACGAGACTCCAGAAGGACATAAAAAAGGTAAACAAGGGTAACATAGACTCACACATGCAGAAGTGCACACACCCACACCCACAAACACACGCTCATTACTTGGGATGCAACAAGAGCAAAATGTTCACATCCCTATATATGGAGCTGATAACTGTCAATATTCAAAATCTTTATGATTATCATGACCTTCAAAAGGGTTATACTTAGAGGGTGTGGGTATGAATGCACCAACATGGAGTCTAAAAAAAAAAGACTATTAAGGGGCTCAAAGGGGATCAAATTACTGTAATGGGAAAAAGGAAAGGATGAGCTAGGAAAAGGTAAAATATGCCATCTGAAGAGTCATCAAAACACACTATAGAAGAGGGGAAAGGAAGAGGGAGAAGAACATCATTTAAACACTATTCTCACTGGTTCTGGTTCAAAGAAGGATCAAATTAATCAGTGAAGTTTAAGATTCTAATGTGAATAGACACATAAATTCGATAAATAGAGGAAAAGGAGGGAGGGAGAGGAGCACTGTTTGAAATTTACTCTCATTGGTTGGGAATCAAATGGGGAGTAATTTACTCTCATTTGGTTTGGAATCAAACGGGGAGTAATTTACTCTGATAAGTATAAAAAGTTATTGTGTCCTATAGATAGTGGGAGCGTAAGGGGGGGGGGTGAAAAGGAGGAGACTAAAGGGAGGGTTTAGAAGGTAGGGAAATAGTAGTAAGGGGAGACGGTAGGTTAAGAAGGGAGGTCACTGGGTGGGAACACTGAGGGAGGGGGTGGTCAAAAGGGAAAACTTCAAGGAGGGGAAGGGAGAAGGAAGAAACAAAAGCATAAACAGGAGGGAATAGGATGGAGGGGAAGAGACAGATAGTCATCATTACTGTGAATGTGAATGGGATGAACTCTCCCATAAAACAGAGGCAGATAGAAGAATGGTTTAAAAACCATAATCCTACAATATGCTGTCTACAAGAAACACATTTGAAACAAAGGGATACCCACAGGGTAAAGGTAAAAGGTTGGAGTAAAATTTATTATGCCTCAGCTAAAGTAAAAAAAGCAGGGGTAGCAATACTTATCTCAGATAAAGCAAAAGGAAAAATAGATCTAATTAAAAGAGATAAGGAAGGAAACTATATCCTACTAAAAGGCACCACTGAGAATGAAACAATATCACTACTTAATATATATGCACCAAGTGGTATAGCATCCAAATTCCTAGAGGAGAAGTTAAAGGAATTAGAGGAAGAAATAGATAAGAAAACTATACTAGTGGGGGACCTTAATCTCCCCCTCTCTGAACTCGATAAATCTAACCTCAAAATAAACAAGAAAGAAGTTAAGGAGGTGAATAGAATCTTAGACTAGATATGATGGCTCTCTGGAGAAAACTGAATGGGGATAAGAAGGAATATACTTTCTTTTCAGCAGTGCATGGTACATACTCAAAAATAGACCATGTACTAGGGCATAAAAACCTCACAATCCAGTGCAGAATGGCAGAAATATTAAGTGCATCATTCTCAGATCATGATGCAATAAAAATTATATGCAATAAAGGGCCAGGGAAAGATACACTAAAAACTAATTGGAAATTAAAAAATTAAACCATTTAATCCTAAAAAATTGGTGGGTCAAACAAGAAGTTGTAGAAACAATCAATAATTTCATTCAAGAGAATAATAATAATGAGACAACATACCAAAATTTGTGGGATGCACTAAAGGCAGTTCTCAGGGGAAGGTTTATATCCCTGAGTGCATACTTAATTAAAGCAGAGAGAAGGGAGGTCAATGAATTGGACATGCAATTGAAAAAGCTAGAAAAAGAACAAATTGAAAATCCCCAATTTAGTACTAAATTAGAAATATTGAAAACTAAGAGAGAAATTAATAAAATTGAAATTAAGAAAACTATTGAATTAATAAATGAATTTAAGAGCTGGTTTTATGAAAAAATCAACAAAATTGATAGAACCTTAGTCAATATGATGAAAAAAAGAAATAAGAAAACCAAATTATGAGTATCAAAAATAAAAAGGGTGAATCTACCTCCAATGAAGAGGAAATAAATAAATAATGAGGAATTATTTTTTCCCAATTGTATGCAAATAAATATGACAATCTTAGTGAAATGGATGAATATTTACAAAATCACAAGTTGCCCAGAATAACTGAAGAGGAAGTGAATTACCTAAATAACCCCACCTCAGAAAAAGAAATCAAACAAGCCATCAATGAACTCCCTAGGAAAAAATCTCCAGGGCCAGATGGGTTCACTAGTGAATTCTATCAAACATTTAAAGAACAATTGATTCCAATACTTTACAAACTATTTGGGAAAATTAGTGAAGAAGGAGTCCTACCAAACTCTTTCTATGACACAAATATGGTACTGATTCCTAAATCAGGAAGAGATAAAACAGAGAAAGGAAATTATAGACCAATTTCCCTCATGAATTTAGACGCAAAAATTCTAAATAAAATATTAGCCAAAAGACTCCAACAACTTATCACAAAAATAATACACTCTGATCAGGTAGGATTCATTCCAGGAATGCAAGGATGGTTTAATATTAGGAAAACCATAAGTATAATTGAGCATATCAACAATAAAACTAGCAGAAACCACATTATCATCTCAATAGATGCAGAAAAGGCTTTTGACAAAGTACAACCTCCATTCCTATTAAAAACACTAGAATGTATAGGAATAAATGGAGCCTTCCTTAAAATAGTTGTTAGCATCTATTTAAAACCATCAGCAAGTATTATATGCAATGGGGATAAACTAGAAGCCTTTCCAGTAAGATCAGGAGTGAAACAAGGGTCTCCACTATCACCCCTCTTATTCAATCTGGTACTAGAAACACTAGTAGTAGCAATTAGAGAAGAAAAATAAATCAAAGTAATCAAATTAGGCAAAGAAGTGACCAAGCTGTCACTCTTTGCAGATGATATGATGATATACTTAGAGAATCCTAGAGAGTCAAGTAAAAAAAAAAAAAAACTACTTGAGACAATAAATAAATTTGGCAAAGTTGCAGGATATAAAATAAACCCACATAAATCCTCAGCATTCCTGTACATCTCTAATAAAACTCAACAGCAAGAGATAGAAAGAGAAATGCCTTTTAAAGTCACTGTAGACATTATAAAATATTTGGGAATCTACTTGCCAAAACAAACCCAGAATCTATATGAGCACAACTACAAAACACTTCTCACACAAATAAAATCAGATCTAAATAGTTGGAAAAATATCAATTGCTCATGGCTGGGTGGAGCTAATATAATAAAAAATGACAATTTTACCCAAACTAAAATATATATTTAGTGCTATACCAATCAATTTACCAAAAAAATACTTTGTAGAGTTAGACAAAATAATAACAAAATTTATTTGGAAAAACAAATGGTCTAGAATAAAAAGGGTATTAATGAAAAGAAATTCTAGGGAATGTGGACTAGCTATGCCAGATCTTAATCTGTATTATACTGCAGCAGTCATCAAAACTGCTTGGTACTGGCAGAGGTGTAGAGTAGTGGATCAATGGAATAGATTAGGCACAGGAGACCCAGCAGTTAATGAATATAGCAATCTATTGTTTGATATACCCAAAGACCCCAGTTTTTGGGATAAGAATGCACTATTTGACAAAAACTGCTGGGAAAACTGGAATACAGTATGGCAGAAAGTGGGCATAGATCACTATCTAACACCATATACCAAAATCAAGTCTAAATGGGTGCATGATCTAGGTGTAAAGGATGATACTGTAAGCAATCTGGGAAAGCAAGGAATAATTTACCTGACGGATTTTGGAGAGGGGAAGATTTTAGGACCAAACAAGAATTAGAGAGCATTATAAAATGCAAAATGGATGATTTTGATTACATTAAATTGAAAAGCTTCTGCACAAACAAAGCCAATATAACCAAGATCAAGAGGGAGGTGGGAAATTGGGAAAGAATTTTTACAACTTGTGTCTCTGATAAAGGACTCATTTGTAAAATTTATAGAGAATTGAGCCAAATCTATATGAATACAAGTCATTCCCCAATTGATAAATGGTCAAAGGATATGAATAGGAAGTTTTCAGAGAAAGAAATTCAAGATATCTATAAGCATATGAAGAAATGCTCTAAATCACTATTAATTAGAGAAATGCAAATCAAAACAACTCTAAGATACCACATCTCTCCAGTCAGATTGGCTAAGATGACAAAACAAGAAAGTGACAAATGCTGGAGAGGATGTGGACAAATTGGAACACTAATACATTGCTGGTAGAGTTGTGAACTTATCCAACCATTTTGGAGAACAATCTGGAGCTATGCCCAAAGGATTATAAATAATTTCATACCCTTTGACCCAACAATACCACTTCTAGGGTTATATCTCAAAGAGATCATAGAAGTGGGAGGAAGACCCATATGTACAAAAATATTTTTAGCAGCCCTTTTTGTGGTTGCAAAGAATTGGAAACTAAAGGGGTGCCCATCAATTGGGGAATGGCTAAGCAATTTGTGGTATATGAATGTAATGGAATTTTATTGTGCTATAAGAAAGGAGGAGATGACGGGATTTCATAATTACCTGGAGAGACTTATACAAACTGATGCTGAGCGAGAAGAGTAGAATCAGAAGAAATTTGTATACAATCACAGACATACCATATCTGTGATGACCAAATATGACAGACTGGACTCTTTTCAGCAATGCAGTGATATAAGTTAATCCCAAATGACTCAAGAAAGTGAGAAATGTGCCATCCAGAGATATAACTAGAAAGAACTGAGCCTGAATCCTGATGGAAGGAAACTAAATGATCTTGTTCTTTTCATTGTTTGGTTTTATTTCTTCCTTACCATCTTTCATCCCACCTAGTACAATACACCTTTGTAATTGGAATAATGTCTAATATGAATGCATTTGCAGACCCTATACTGTACTATATGCTGTCGTGAGGGGAGGGGGAGGGAAGTAAAGGAAATTTGAAAATCAAGGAACTATGGAATTGAATCTTGTTAACTGAAACTAAACTAATAAATTAATAAAAAATAAAAAAAAGAGTTGAGTGAGATGAGAGGCAATGGAGTGAATGAGTGTATGTAATTTTTTCTAGGAGTTTGGCTTCAGACAGATATAAACAATAGATTGAGATGACAGTATAGTGAATAGTTGTCTTCAAATTATATATATATATATATATATATATATATATATAATGTGTAATTAGAAATATATTATAGTTGTAACTAATATATTTAAATATAATTATGTGTTATACATTATTATATTAAAATACAAATATATTTAAACAAAAAAAAGAAATTATCAAGGAAAACTAACCTGATATTCTAGAACCAGAGGGTAAAATAGAAATGGAAAGAATCCACTGATTAGCTCCTGAAAGAGGTCCTAAAATGAAAACTCCTTTGAATATTATGGCCAAATTCAAGAGTTCTCAGGTCAAGGAGAAAATACTGTAAGCAACCAGAAAGAACTCAAGTATTGTAGAACCACAATCAACATAAAACATTAATTAGCAGCTTCTATTAAGGGATCAGAACACTTGGAAAATGGTATTCTAAAAGTCAGTGGAGCTAGGATTAAAGCCAAGAATCACGTACCCAACAAAACTGAGTGCTATCCATAGGAGGGAAAAATAATATTCAATGGCTTAGATGAATTTCATATTCCTGAGAAAAGAAGAGAGCTAAATAGAAAAATTCTCTTTCAACTACAAGTCACAAGAGAAACACAAAAAGGTGAAGAGCAAAGATAAATCATATGGAACTTTGATTAGTTTAATAACTATAAAAATCAACTGTTTATATTCTTACATGGAAAATATAACTCATTAGGCCTTTTCTATTATTTGGGATGGTGGAGAGAAAATTCTACATATATATATATATATATATATATCTGTATACATATGCATGTGTATATATACATATATATTTGTATATATGTATATATATACATATATGTGTATATATATATGTGTGTATATATATATATATATATATATACACACACACATATGTGTGTGTATTGACAGAGGGCAAAGGATGAGTTGAATAAGAAGGAATGAAATCTATAAAATTAAGGAGTAACAGAGGTGCCATACCAATCACTTTACCAAAAAAAAAAAAAAAAAACCCTACTTTATAGAGCTAGAAAAAATAGTAACTAAATTCATTTGGAAGAACAAAAGGTCCAAAATATCAAGGGAATTAATGAATAGAAATGCTAAGGAAGGCAGACTAGCTATAGCAGATTTTAATCAGGATTATAAAGCAGCAGTCATCAAAATACTTGTTACAGGCTGCAGAATAGAGTAGTAGATCAATGGGATAGATTGGGTACACGAGACTGAGCAGTCAATGACTATAATAATCTACTGTTTGATATTCCCAAAGACCTCAGGTTTGGGGTTAAGAACTCACTATTTTACAAAAAACTGCTGGGACAACTGGAATATAGTATGGCAGAAACTGGGCATAGACCATTATCTAATGACATATAACAAAACCAAGTCTAAATGGGTGCAAAATCTAGGTATAAAGCCGGATTCTGTAAGCAATTTGGGAAAGCAAGGAAAAGTTCACCTGTCAGATTTGTGGAGAGGGGAAGACTTTATGACAAAACAAGTATTATAGAGCAGTATAAAATGTAAAATGGATAATTTTGATTACATAAAATTGGAAAGCTTCTGTACAAACAAAGCCAATGTAACTAAGATTAGGAGGGAAGTGGAAAATTGGGAAAGAATTTTTAAAACCAATGTCTCTGATAAACAATTCATATCTAAAATATGCGGATAATTGAGCCAAATATATAAAAGTACAAATCATTCACCAATTAATCAATGGTCAAATGATATGAGTAGGCAATTTTCAGATGAATAAATTAAAGATATCTATAAGCATGTGAAAAAATGCTCTAAATCATTATTGATTAGAGAAATGCAAATCAATACAAATCAAAATGCTCTAAATCATTATTGATTAGAGAAATGCAAATCAAAACAACCACTTCTCACCTGTCAGATTGGCTAAGATGATGAAACAGGAAAATGACAAATGCTATAGATCATGTGGAAAATTTGGAGTACTAAAGCATTCTGGAGAGTAATTTAGCACTATACCTAAAGGGTTATAAATAAAGTCATACCCTTTGACCCAGCAATATCACTTCTAGAGTTGTATCCTAAAGACATTATAGAAGTAGATGACCCATATGCACAAAACTATTTATAGCAGCTCTTTTTGTGGTGGCAAAGAATTGGAAATTAAGGGGGTGCCCATCAATTGGGTAATGGCTGAAGAGGCTGTGCTATATGAATGTAATGGAATACATTGTGCTATATGAAACGAGGAGTAGATGGACTTCATATTTACCTGAAGAGACTTATGCAAACTGATGCTTAGTGAGAAGAGCAAAACCAGGAGAAATTTACACACAATTAGAGACACGACGTATGTGTGATGACCAATTTTAGTAGACTGGACTCTTCTCAGCAATGCAGGGTTATAAGCGAACCCCAAAGGACTCATGAAGGAGAGAGATTCCTACATTCTGAGAAAGAACTAGAAAGAACAGAGTCTGAATCCAGATTGAAGCAAGCTACCTGCTCTTTTTTCTTTTTCTTATTTGGTTTTGATTCCTTTTTGCCATTGTTCACACCATCTGATACAATCCTCTCTAAGCTGACTAATGTCTAATGTGAAAGTATGTGTAGATCTTATACTTGATCGTATGCTGTCATGGCAGGGAGGGAAGAGAGGGGGAGAAAACTCAAGGAATTGTGGAACTGAATCTTGTAAACTAAAAGTAAACAAACAAATTAATAAAGACAAAAATAAATTAAAAAGGAGTAACAGAGGAATATATTAGAGAAGAAGAAAGCAAAATAGAGAATGAGGTAAATTATCTTATATGAAAGTGGCAGGAAGAAATTTTTCAGTGGAGGGGAAGAGTGTGTTCTTGTGGGGAAATGTCTGAACCTTACTATCAATGGATTTGGCTTAAGGAGGGAATAACATATATCTTCAATTGGGTATGGAAATCTATCATACCCTGCAGGAAATTGGGAGGGAAAGGGTTTAGAGATGAGGGTGATAGAAGGGAGAGCAGATTGGGAAGAAGCAAACACTTTTAAGGAATTAGGGGTGAAAGAAGAGAGATAATAGAGTTTGTAGGAGTAGGGTGAAAAATAAAAGCAATTCTCCAGTAGACAATTGATCAAAGGATATGATCAGTTTTCAGATGAAGTAATTAAAGTCATCTATAGCCATATGAAAAAAATTCTGATTCACTATTGATTGGAGAAATGAAGATTAAAACAAGTTTGAGGTACTATCCTACACTGATAAGATTGTACAATAGGACATAAAAGGCAAAATACAAATGTTGGAGACTGTGTGGGAGCAAATGAAACATTAATGTACAGTTGTCAGTGTTATGAATTGATTAATCCATTCTCCAGACTAAATTGGAACTATATCCAGAGGGCTACAAAATCAGGCATACCCTTTGATATAGCAATAGCACTACTAGGTCTGTTTCTGAAAAAGTTTTTTTTTTTTTTAAAGGAAAATGGCCTATATGTACACAAATATTTATAGCAGCTTTTTTTCTGTTGGTAAAGAATTGTAATTTGAGGGGATACCCATCAATTGAAGAATGGGTGAATAAGTTGTGGTATGTAATTATGATGGTATACTATTGTACTATAAGAAATAATGAGAAGCATGCTCTCCGGAAAACCCAGAAAGACTCATAGCAGTTGATGTAAAGTGAAATGTATTGAGTCCAAAGTAACAGCAATATTGTAATATGATCAACTATGAATGACTTAGCTATTCTCAGCAATACAACAATCCATGGCAACTCTGTAGGTCTTAGGATGAAAGGTTGTATATGTCTGCAGAGAAAGAACTGATGGTGTCTGAATACAGATTGAAGCAACTTTTTTCACATTCTTTTTCTCTTTTTTTGTCTATATTATTTTCACAACATCAATATTATGGATATGTTTTGCATCATTCTCATATATAACCTACATGGAATTGCTTGCTGTCTTAGGGCAGGGGGAATGAAATGGAGAGAATTTGGAATCAACATTTTAAAAACAAATGTTTAAAAAAATATGTTTATATGTAACTGAGGAAAAATTAAATACTATATAAATGCAAAAAAGGAACACTTTATTAATAAGAAAAAGACAATATCCCTCACATGACATCTCAACTGAGCCTTGAGAGAAGGATGTTGAAAGGCATATATGAGTACAGCACATTACAAATTTGAGTAAAATGGAAAGCTAGTAGTCCAATTTGGATAGAATCAACTTTATGAATGGGAACTGCATGTAATCAGATTATAAATTAGGTGGATAGATTTTAGAAGACCTTGAATGTCAGACTAAGGAGTTTATAATTTAAAATTGTCATAGAGGTCAATTTGCCATGAAGAGGAGGCTGTATTTTTGTTGTTATTGTGATTGGTATAGTTTCTTTGTGCACTACGTACAAATATCAACCTGTAACAAGGTAAGAGATTGTCTCTAACCACACTCAGTACAGAGGTAAGGACACTGAACCCAACTAAATCAATACTGAATGCTGAATATTCTTTCCATGATATGGATAAGTATATTTCACTGTTTTAATACTTAAATGGTATACAGATATCCCATTTCCCTGCAATACTGAACCTGAAATAATAGACTAGTTTAAATTATGACTGCCCTACAGCATTTGGTGAGGCTAATAATATTGAAGCAAGATTGGCCTGTTGAAGTAGGGGAAAGGTAATACAAAGGATAGTAAACACCACATTCCCTCCATGTTTCTGGGGGAGTTAGTTATATCTTGTGAATTGTCCCTCTTTGCCTTGAGGAGCTTTGGGAATAAAATACCTTTACAAATTCAGCAACTTGAGACAAACCTGAATGGCTTACATTGTTAAGGTATGTTCACTGAAGATGATAAATACTGTACAATATTCTTTGCTGAAGTTACATAATGCTTTATATTTAGTGGACAGTATGGACAGTGATCAGCACTACTTATGGTCAATTTAAGCTTTCCTTATTATTGCAATTTTGTGATTGTCTAAGAAATGTACTAAAGCAACTGCTTGAAACATATATATATATATATATATATATATATATATATATATATATATATAATTTCATAAGCCATTGAAACTGTGCCATGTTAACTTATTTGGAATTCATTGGCATAAGGTACTAGAGAACTCACTTGAAAGGAAAATTATAGATATTACCTAGAGACCTTTTTGGACAAATGTGTCAAATGTACTCCAGATGATTTGCAGTAATTCAAGGAACACAGAGTGGATTCAGTATATATTTAATTTAAAAGAGTAAAATGGCTCTGCTGGTAACTGGGATAGAGGTGATTAAGGGGAAGTGACTATACCTATATGAAAATACAAGATAGAAAAGATGTGAAAAATTAACTGTAGTCTGATATGAAACTTAATAGGGATAAAAGCAAATATTTGTGAGTCTTTTTTAGTCTTTTTTTCATTCAGAAATAGAATACAGAAATGTAAGAAAAAAATCAGTTTTAAATACATGTTTATAGGTATGTAGTGTGTGTGAGCATGTGTGTGTTTGCTGCAGTTTGAATAGGAGTTAACTATGTGCTATGGAAACTAAAAGAAGCTGATTCATTCTTAGACTATATTATGAGTCCATAAGATTAAGGATTTGATAATCTTACTTTATTCAGAACAAAAGAGAACATACCCAGCGTACTGTTTTCAATTCTGTATGCCATGGAAGAGTTCGAAAATGATTTTGAAAATCCAGTAAGTGAAGTAGAGGAAAATTTGGAAGAGAAATGAGAGTAATGCAAGAAAATCATGAAAAACAAGTCAACAGTCTGCTAAAGGAGACACAAAAAATACTGAAGAAAAAGCACCTTAAAAAGTCTAACTCAAATGGCAAAAGAGGCCCAAAAATACAACAAAGAGAATAATGCCTTAAAAAGCAGTATTGGCCAGAAGGAAAAGGAAGTTCAAAAGCTCGCTGAAAAAAATAATTACTTCAAAATTAGATTGGAGCAAATAGAAGCTAATGTCTTTATGAGAAATCAAGATATTACAAAAGAGATAGAAAAGAATGAAAAAAAATAGAAGGCAATGTGAAATAACTCATTGGAGAAAACACTGACCTGGGAAATAGATCCAGCAGAGATAATTTTAAAATGATTGGACTACCTGAAAGTCATGATAAAAAAAAGAGCCTAGAAATCATCTTTCAAGAAATTATCAAGGAAAACTGCCCTGACAATCTAGTATCAGAGGGAAAAATAGAAATGGAAAGAATCCATGTCTCCCCTCTTGAACAAGATCCCAAAAAGAAAACTCCTAGAAATATTATAGCCCAATTCCAGAGTTCCCAGTTCAAGGAGAAAATATTGCAAGCAGCCAGAAAGAAAAAATTTGAATACTATGGAAATACAATCAGCATAACACAAGACCAAGCAGCTTCTATATTAAGGGATCAAAGGGCTTGAAATATGATATTCTAGAGGTCAGAGGAGCTAGGATTAAAATCAAGAATCACCTACCCAGGAAAACTAAGTATAATACTTTAAGGGGAAAATTGACATTCAAAGAAATAGAGGACTTTCAATCATTAGTGCTGAAAAGACAAGAGCTGAATAGAAAATTTGAATTTCAAATAAAAGAATCAAGAGAAGCATGAAGTGACAAATAGGAAAGAGAAATAATAAGGGACTTAATAAAGTTGAACTATTTACAATTCTACTTAGGAAGATGATATTTGTAACTCGTGAGACTTTTCTCAATATTAAGATAGAGGAAATATACACATAAATATATACACACATATATGATTGTATGGATGTATGGGTATGTATATGTATGTATATGTATATGTATGCATATATACAGAAAGAGATAGGTATATCTAGATAAATAGATATATATCCAAATAGATAGATAGATAGATAGATAGATAGATAGATAGATGGCAAAGGGTGAGTTGAATATGAAGGGGTGATATCTAAAAATAAAGTTAAGGGGTGAGAGGAATACATTGAGAGAAGGAGAAAGGGAGAAAAAGAATGGTGTAAATTATCTCATATGAAAGAGATTAGAAAAAGGTGTCACAATGGAGGAGAAGGGCATGGTGAAATGGAATAAGTGAAACATACTTTCATCAGATCTTACATAAAAAGGGAATGGTATACACACTCAATTGGGTATCTTACCCTTTAGGAAACTAAAGGGGAAGGGAATGTGTTGGGGGTAGGTGATAGAATGGAGGGCAGACTGTGGATAAGCAAACACTTTTGAAATGCGACAGCATCAAAGGTGAAAATCGATTAAGAGGGGAGAGGGATAGGATGGAGGGAATATAGCTAGTCTTTCACATCATGACCAATACGGAAGTGTTATGCATAACTACACAGGTATTACCTAAATTGAATTGCTTCCCTTCTCAATAAGGGTGGGAGGAAAGAAGGTAGGGAATTTGAGACAGAAAGTTTTAAAAATAAATGATAAAATGTTTGTACATGCAATTTGGAAATAAAATATGCAGGTGATGGGGTTTAGAAATCCATCTTGCTCTACAAGAAAATAAGGGGAGAGGGCATAAGAAGGGACATGAAAGAAGAGGGAACGGGTAATCAGAATGCATGCCATCTTGGGGTGAAGGGAGGTGAGAGATGGGGAGAAAAATTGGAACTCAAAACCTCATGAAAATGAATGTTGAAAACTAAAATAAATAAATTAATTAAAAAGATAATATTAACTCAGACAAAAAGGGGGGATATAGAAGGTTCTTTAGATTTAGGGGAATTAGAGTATAAGGGAGGAATTGATAGAATGGGAGTAGGTTAAATAATAGGATGGCAAGGTATTAGGTAGAATTAAAGTAGAGGAGGTAGGAGAAACAGGAAAAAAAAAGATCTGCACAAACATAAAAAACAAGAATGGGGTAGAATGTCTTAGGCAAATTAGCTGTGTATATGTATATATGTATGTATGTATGTATGTATGTATGTGCACATGTTTATTCTATGCCTATATATATATTTGTCAATTTTTCCATGTTTAGTTGTAACCTTGGTGTGAGGGACAATGGGGGAGAAGAGGGGAAAACAAAGTAAACAGTGAACAGTAGACAACAGCCAAAACCCTACAAAGAAGCAAAGAAAAGATGGAAAACTTTCAACATAACACACAGTATTTTATATATATATATAGGTTTTCTTGAAATAAGTTATTGCTATATATTCTAATTCCTCTCCTATGTTCTTCTGGGCATAAGATGTTATTTCTTTTATTATTTTATATTTTAAATCATAACGTTTCTTTTTCCTTTCTTATTATATATTTAGGTTTTAGCATTTGTCTAAACTTTTACAAAAGAGGTTTTGCAGATGAACACTGGAGCATTGTTACTTCTTTTAAGGTGTGATTAGGGGTGCAACCTAGAAATTGTGTTGATCATTCCCCTCTTCCCAGTCATTAATTCAGGTTGGCTTCAGTGTGGGGGAACTATGCCCTGGGATACTATTATGAGAAAGAGAGAAGGTGGAGACATAAGCTATATACTAAGTGAAGAACAAGTTCAGAAGCATATAGTAGTTGTGTGGATCTGGCCTTAAAAAACAACAACAACAACAACAACAACAACAACAACAAAACACAAACAAACAGAAGAAAGCTCACAAATTGTGGAGGTGCTCCAGGAAATCAGGTACATTATATACATTTGGTGGGACTCTAACCTGGTGCAGGTAATTTGGAAAGCAATTTGGATATATGTCCTCAAATTAAATAAAATGTGTATACTTTTTACACAAATGATATCATTATTAGGTCTATGACCTCTAAGAGATCAAATAAAACTGGAAGGAACACCCTTATACAAAAAACAGGAACACATACAGACATACCAATATTTTTGTGTGTTTTCAGCAGTTTTTATTTTACCAAGAATTGGAAACCAGCGAGGGTACCCATCAAATGGGGAATGGCTGAACAAGTTATAGTCTTAGTATATAATGTAATAGTATTTTGCTTAAAGAAATATTGAAGAGGATGGTTCCAAAAGAATGTAGCAGGATTTGTATGAAAAGGTACAGAATATTGAGAAGGTCCAGGAGAACAATCAATTGCATAATAACAGTTTTTGTTTTGTTTTTTAAAATTAATTTCATTTTTAATTTATGAAATAAAACAAACATTTCTTTATCATAGTATGACAAAAAGATGATTACATATGAAACTGCAAATCTACTATGCATAACTTGATATTCATTTCAAATATACAACAAAATCATTATGTAAATTTATTTTTCTTCCCTCTACCCTGCACCCTAGTGATGGCTACTATTAGATACAAATAGGTGTATATGCATTTATGCATATGTATATATGCTTGTGTATGTATGTATATATATATATATATATGTTTACATTACAATCATTCTATACATTTTATCACCTCTTTCTCTAGGTGCAGATAGCATCTTTCTTTATATAACCTTTATAATTAATTTGGTTTATACAATAGTCAAAAGAAATTATTTGAAAAGCAGCAATATTGTAAAGACAACTTTCAGGAAAGTAACCTAATCTAGAAAATAAATACTGCCAATTCCAGAGGGCACAGGATGAGTTCTCCTGATACAAATTTGAGGGATTCAGAGTACTGACTGAAATATGTGCAAGTTTATGTATATACAAGTAAGCATATGTGTGATTTTATATGTAAGTGTCTGTATACACATGTCTCAATGTGTACTCTGGATTATATAAGTAAATATTCTGAGATTCTTGTCAGTGGTGGCTGATAATGAGGTATGCTTTCTGTTAATCTATTGTGGCTCTGGGGCAGAGAAGGTGTAATGCCAAGCAGAGGCAACTTCCAGGTTCGAAATACTAGCACAGCAAACTCCATTTAGTCAGTGACAAATTAAGGCAAAATATTCACAGAAAAGAGAAAATCAAAATACAGCATTAACCAAGTATAATTCAATAATTTCCAAGTACTACTCTACCCCTGGACAGTACAATCATTTAGTCAATCATGAAGTCTTCTCTCCATTCAACTGGAGATTAGTTTCCAATCATAAACAAAGTACATTCATTTGGTCAGTCACAGAATACAAAAAGTCACAAGTTTCCCACCCCTGGATCACAACTGAACTACAATTCCCATCAACACAGCACTCAATACCCAAGGGACAGTCTTTTCTTCATCTGGACCCAAGGCAAGTTCTCAGCAATCTCAGTTCCTGCAGAGACAAAGCTTAACAAAGCCAGAAGATACATTGCCAGTGTCCTCATTAATTCACTCTCTGTCTACAGAACAGCCTCGGGACTTCTGAAAACATTGAAAAGACCCTCTACCAGGATTTCTGTAAACATACAAGAAAATCCTTTTTCAGGGCTTCTGAACCAAAAGTAAGGTTCCAGGTCCTCTGCAACAACAGCACTATCCTTTACCAGTAGATGAATCTGGCAAAACAACATCAAAACAGACAGACAAAATACTGGTATCACAGCCATGCCTCCTCAGTTGTTGGCAGTTCAAATAGTCCAGGGCACCTCCAACTGGCCCTCAGCAATCCTCTCTCTCTCTCTCTCTCTCTCTGTCTCTCTCTCTCTCTCTCTCTCTCTGTCTCTCTCTCTCTCTCTCTCTCCCTCCCTTCCTCCCTCCCTCTCTCCCTCCCTCCCTCCCTCTCTCTACTTCCACAATGCTGCTCCCAAAATTTCTGCTGGCCTCCTCTGCTTGGGCCTTCTCTCTGCTTGGGCCTGTCTCTAAATCTGAGGAACCAGCTCCTCCCCGTTCAGCCCTCTCTCTTCAGATCAACAAATCCATCTCACAAGTGGGATTCACAAGCTCTGGGTTTCAACACTCAACGCAAAAGACAAGCCAATACAGAGGGATCTTTAAATTCCGTTATGATTACAGGATGAAAATGTCTCTGGCTTCCCACTAGGGTGGTGAAGATAATTCTCAGTTTTCAGAATTGTTTTAGAGTATGAGGTTAATGAATATTAATATTTCAGGGAATCATAGGAAGATTAATATGAATTTATGCAAACTTAATAAGTCAGGAAAACCAGGAAAACTATATAAATGACAATAATACTGTAAATGGAAAGATCTACAATAATAACAAAAACTAAATGTTGGAAAAAATTTGGGAAAAAATACCTCCTCCCCTAGATGAGGTTTAAAAATAAAACTAGCTAAATATGGAACTTCAAATGAAAATTTTCCCTTGCAAGGAGCCATGGAAAGAGAGTATACCCTTATCCTAATGATGTTGGTATTACTCCAAAAATTCTCCAAATTTTGCCTTTCAAATTGCTTTAAGGGACTAGGGGATATTCTTTTAAGTAGCATGTCATTTTAATTCAAGAAGCATTTACTAAGTACTTGTTATATGACTGGCATTGTACTAGGCTCTTGGGGCATGAAAAAAACAAAACAAAACAAAAAAAATGGAAAGAAAATTTCTTATCTGAAGAAGCTCAATTCTGCAGGCAAATAACCACAACAATTAGCAATGCTTATTGTATTGAGAGTTAACACTAAAGCATCCTTTGAAGCTAAGTGTAGTGGATGACACTTTGAGCAGTTAGGTGGCACAGTGTAAAGAGTTCTAGACCTGAAGTCAGTAAAACCCATCTCCCTATGTTCAAACCTGTTCTCAATGCTTACTAGCTGTGTGACCCTGGACAAGTCATTTGCCCTGTTTGCCTTTGTTTCCTCATCTGTAAATGAGCTGAAGAAAGAAATGTCAAACTTCTCTAGTATTTTTGCCAAGAAAAGTTCAAATGGATTTGTAAAATCTCAGACATGGCTAAATAATAAAATAACAAGTGTGTGACCTCTTTATACAACACTATTTTTTGTTAAAAACATTATAAAATAATGATTTTCATTTTTATATGATTGGCTCCAGAGGCATTTTCAAAAAATATTTTTTATTTTACATTTATTTACTTTTAGTTTACAATATTCAGTTCCACAAGGTTTTAAGTTCCAAATTTCCTCTTCTCTCTCTTCTTGCTTCCCTCCCCCAAGGCAACATGGAATCTAATATGGGTTCTACAAACACTTCCACATTAAACATCAGTAAAGCTGTGAAGAAAAAAAAATCTAATCAACAACAAGGAAGGAGAAGCAAAACTAAACAAAAGAAAAAAAGAGAAAGCAATTAGTTTCCTTTAATCTGCTCTCAGACTCCTTAATTCTTTCTCTGGATATGGATAACCATTTCCTACATGAATCTTTTGGAGTTGTCTTGTATCCTTGTGTTTCTGAGAAGAGCCCGGTCTATCAAACCTAGTGATCACAGATAGAATATGTCTGTAACTGTGGACAATCTTATTCTCATTCTGCTCCCCTCTCTCAGCATCAGGTTGTTATGAATTTCATCTGCTCTTCATTTCTTATAGTACAATAGTATTCCATTACATCCATAAACCACAACTGGTTTAGCCATTCCCCAAGTGAAAGACACCTCCTTTATTTCCAATTCTTTACCACCACAAAAAGAGCTGATACAAATATTTTTGTACATACATATTATTTCCCCACTTTTATGATCTCTTTGGAATACAGCCCTAGAAGTGTTATTGCTCGGTCAAAGGGTATGCACATTTTTATAGCCAAAAGAGAAAAATTTTAAAATTATTCTGCTCCCTGGAAAATAATAGTTGCTTAATAATTTAGTGTTGTTAGTAATAATGATATAAAATTATTGAATTGTAATGTTCAAAGGAAATTAATAGTTATCAGTTCCAACATTTGGGGATTAAAAAGAATCCCTTATACTTCATAGTATCTTTTCTTTAAACCCCTCAATGAGAAATCTAGTAGTAATAATAATAATGTAGAATTTTAAAATTTGCAAACTTTACATATACTATATATTCTATATAATTTCATCCTAGCACAATATACTTTTGAAGTATGTGCTTTAATTAATGTCATTTTGCATATAAAGAAACTAAGGTTCAACAAGGTTAAGAGATTTACCAGCTTATTTTAGTGTCTAGATTTGAATTGGAGTCAGATTTTCCTGATTCCAAGTCTATCACTGCACTATTTGACTCCTAAATTTCATTAGATCTTTAATCATCTTATATTACTTGTGGTCGCTCTCATTATTGGGAAGTATATCTTTCTCTCCTTCTCCCCATCTTAAGACCAAACTTAAGTATTTCTCTTTCAAATTTATGTCATTAATGAAATAGATCTAACTTGATCACTCTCCCAGATAACAACCCTTAAACATTAAATTATTTTGTCATATACATAGAGAACACTAGAGATTCTTCTTGACTGAATTTTCCCATTTATCCATGGCAAAGGATCAACTTTGCATAGAACCTGACTATAGGAAAAATGTTTACTTAGTGTAAAATATGTACTAAAGTCAACATTAGTAAACAAAATACTGATAGCCAAAATTATAAATGGATGATTGTGAGATTAAATTTGCCCTGTTGTGAAACAGGCAGATTCTAGGAAGTCTGAAAACTTAGTTTGATCCATTTGATTTAGAATGATTGTATTCTTCCTGTGTCAGTAATGCTTTAAAGAAGTTTTCGTCTCATTATGCAGTATAGATATAAAATGGTTACATAAAAAAGTTAATTGTATACTTGAGAATATTCCCAAAATGAAGACAATCACAACTGGTATAGTACAGTTATTAATGTATTTCATGCACTCTTGAATTTTTTTTAAGTAATTTGGGTTAACATGCTCAAGGTTACACAGCTTGTTATTTATTTATGTGTGGTGCTAAGTACTGAGGCTGGAACTAATCCCAGGACCTCCCAACCCCAGGGCTGGGACTCTTAATCACTGTGCCACTGAGCCACCACAGCTTTGAACATTTTTGCTACCCCAATTAATCTATGGTGCCTTCTGAAAAGAAGAAAAAGAATTAGTGTTTTATTTAGAAAATGACACTTTACATCAAGTCAACCATATAATTTAGGTTAAAAACCAATGAGATTTTGGTATTACTTGAAAAAGTCAGAGCCTTTTTGGAATACTAATTCTGCTTTCATAGAAATTGAATTGACCAAGATGGCAGAGTAGAAACAGGACTTTAGTGGGGCTCCACATAGCTCTATTTTGTGGGGCTACTCAACACACCACCTCCCCCAATTCATGTAAATGGATATTCTAAACAAACTTTGGAGCTACAGAACCCACAAAAGGACACAAAGAAGCTGAACTCCTGCTAAGGACAGCCCAGCATGGTGGCAGGAATCGGCATGCAAAGCCCTCTGGGAGCTGACCCCAGCATGAGAAAGCTGGAGGCTTTAGCCCCAGGGCAGGCCTGACCAACCACCAGCTGGAGGGACTTAAGATCACCAGCAGCTAGTAGTAATTTCCAGAATTATCAATGCATAGATGCTAAGGAAAAAAGAAGAGGTCAGTGCAGTGTGGACTTTGGGATCCAGTAGTTGGGAATATGTCGGCTTTTGGCCACAGGGTGAGATGCAGCTGAGGTCCATGGCCTTTTAGCTGTAGGCACACATGGCTTCTTCAGCTCCACACATGCAGAGTGTAGGGGGACCAAGAAACCAGTCTGAGGGGTAATCACTCTTTATTCAACCTGCGTGGATCTGGATTGTGGTCTAGGGTGGAGGCCCTGGGGTGTGCAACCAGCTTACCAGAGCATGTGGAAGCTTCAGAGAGGGCACCCAACTAAGAATTTGGCAGCTAGGAAAACCACTCCATTTCAGATGGAAGCTCCCCTGGCTGTGGCAGAGACCTACTGTGGCAAAAACCTGAGGGATCAAGTGATTGTGTGGCAACATAAGCAGGCATAGGAAATAAAATATACAGAGCAACCCAAATTTATGCTCCTGTTTTGGAGAAAAAAAGATCAAAGCATGGAACAGGAGGAAGACAGTGAAGTCAGAAGTCCTGAACGAAAAGCTTCAAAGAAAAATATGAGCTGGTTACAGACAATAGTGGACCTTAGAAGCAAATAAGAGTAGTGGAGGAAAAACTGGGAAGAGAAATGAGAATGATGGAAGAAAACTGTGAAATGAGAGTCAAAAGCCTGACTGAGGAAAACAACACATTAAAAATAGATTAACTCGAAGGGCAAAAGAGGCTCCAAAAGGTAATGAGGAGAAGAATGCCTTAAAAAGTTGAATTTGCCAGATGAAAAAAGAATCTCAAAAGTTCACTGAGGAGATTCATTCCTTCATAATTAGATTGGAGCAAATGGGAGCTAGTGATTTTATGCTAAATCAAGATGGTGTTAAACAGATCCAAAGAAATGAGAGAAGAGAAGGCAATGTGAAATATTTCATTAGAAAAACTACTGACCTGGAAGATAGGTGCAGGAGAGATAATTTAAAATTATTGGACTACCTGAAAGCCATGAACAAAGAAAGAACCTAAAAATCATACACCAAGAAATTCTCAAGGAAAACTGAAGTTTTAGAACCAGAGGGCAAAATAGAGGTTGAAAGAATCCACTGAACACCTCCTGAAAAAGATCCCAAACAGAAAACTCCTAGGAATATTATAGCCAGGTTCCAAAATTCCCATATCAAGGAGAAAATATTACAAGCAGCCAGGAGGAAATAATTTGAATACTGTAGAAACAGGGTTAATGGGGGGTGGAGCCAAGATGGTGGAATAGAAACAGCACTTCCAAGGTGCTCTACCCCACAACACTTCCAAACTATATGAAAGGGGACTCTGAACAACTTCTGGAAACCCAGCACCCACAGAACGACACAGAGAAGCTAACCTCCCGCTGAGGACAGCCAAGCAGCACTGCAGGGAGGGCCAGCACAGTGCTCTGGGAGCTGACATCCCAGCATGTGGAGAGCTGAGTACAGGTCTGCATGAGCCATGGTTTTAGCCCCAGGGCAGCTGGGCCAGCACCCAGGTGGAGGGATGCTAGAAGACCAGCAGCTGTGACAATTCTAGAATTATAAACACAGTCTTGCCTAGGAAAAGGTAAGAGGTTAATAATCTATGGATTTGGGGACCAGTATTTGGGGAACACATCAGTTTCCTGCCCTAGGAGCTAGAAGCCCCTGAGGAGAAACAGCACACTTGCCATTTTGCATCTCCAGTGGCAGCATCAGCTCCTGGCCTGAGAACTGTAGGGAGATCCAATAATCAGTCTTGGAGGTTAATCACTCTTGCTTTAACCTGCTTGGATCTATATTGTGATCTGGGGGGAGGTCTGGGGTGGGGATCCAATTTGCCAAAGCTGGAAGTTTTGAAGACCCCAAGGTTTGGGACAGAAGCTCCCTTGTCTGCTGTCAGAGTCCTACTGTGGCAACAAGCCCAAAAGTCATGCCTAGGCAAAGGAAATAAAATAAACAGAAAAATGCAACATTAGACTCCTATTTGGGGGAAAAGAGGATCTAAGCAGGGAAATGAAGGAGGACTGTGAGGTCAGAAATCCTGCTCCAAAAGCCACAAAGGAAAATATGAGCCAGTTATAGGCCATAGAGGACCTTAAGAAGGACTTTAAAAATCAAATAAGTGAAGTGGAGGAAAAATTGGGAAGAGAAATGAGAAGGATACAGGAAAAGTATGAAATGAGGGTCAACAGTCTGCCTGAGGAAAACAGCACCTTAAAAATAGTCTAACTCAAATGGCAAACGAAGCCCAAAAGGGCAATGAGAAGAAGAATGCCTTAAAAAAGCCTAATTTTCCAGATGGAAAAAAATCTCAAAAGTTCACTGAGGAGATTTATTCCTTCAGAGTTAGACTGGAGGAAATGGAAGCTAATGATTTTATAAGAAATCAAGATGCTGTTAAGCAGATCCAAACAAATGAAAGTAGAGAAAGCAATGTGAAATATCTCATGGGAAAAACCACTGACCTGGAAAATAGATACAGGAGAGAAAATTTAAAAATTATTGGACTACCTGAAAGCCAAGATCAAAGAAAGAACCTAGAAATCACCCTTCAAGAAATCGTCAAGGAAAATTGCCCTGATGTTCTAGATCCAGAGGGCAAAATAGAGGTTGAAAGACTCCTCCAAACACCTCCTGAAAAAGAACCCAAAAAGAAAACTCCCAGAAATATTATAGCCAGGTTCTAGAATCCCCAGATCAAGGACAAAATACTACAAGCAGTCAGGAAGAAACAATTTCAATATTGTGGAAACACAATCAGAATAGCACAGGACCGGGCAGCTTCTACATTGAGGCATCAAAGGGCATGGAATACGATATTGCAGAGGGCAAAAGAGATGAGATTGAACCCAAGGGTCACCTACCCCGCAAAACTGAGTATTTTGTTTCAGGGGAAAATATGGTCATTCAGTGGAATAGAGGACTTTCAAGCATTCTTGAGGGAAAAAAAAAAGTGTTGAACACAAAAATTTGACACCCAGACACAAGAAGCAAGAGATGCCTGAGAAGGTAATCAGGGAAAAGAAATTGAAAGGAACTTATCAAATTTGAATTATTTGCATTCCTATATGGAAAAACAATAACTGTGACTGTTGATATCTTTCTCACTATGAAAATAATGGAAGAAGGGTGTATGGTCATATGAATACATATGTGATTGTCTGTATATATGTTTACAATTACACATGGATAGAAGGCACAGGTTGAATTTGTTGGGAAGGGATGATACTCAAGGGGTGAAATTATGAGATGAGAGAGGAAAATGGCAAGAGGAGATGGGGAGAGACTGGGTAGGGTAAACTATCTCATGTAGAAGAAGCAAGGGGAAGTGGCTGCATGGGGGGGGAAGAATAGGAAGACAAAAAGTAAAAACCATATTCTCATTGAATTTGGTTCATGGAGAGAATGACATACATATTAAATGGGATATCTCAACCTGCAGCAGAATAGGGGGAAGGGGGATGAGAGTGGGATGATGGATGGGAAGTCATTATCGGGGGTGGGGAAGTTGGAAGTACCCACTATAGAAGAGGGACAGGATCAAGTAGGGAATGGACCAGGTGGGGGGTGAAGTGGGTGGGCTGGAATTATAAGCATCCTTGTACAATATATCTACTATGGTAAAGTTTTACATAGCAAGACATGTACAACATGTACTGAATTACTTATCTTCCCAGAGGGAATGGGTGACAAGGAAGGAAGGGAATGGATCTGAAATTCGAGGTCTTAAAATTAAATGTTTCAAATATATATAAATACTATTATTAATACTCTTTTGCTTGTAATGGGGAGATAAGATGTGCAGGCATTGGGGCACAGCGATTCACCTTCCTCTAATGGAAAAGTCAAAGGTCGTATGGGAGAAGATATGGGAGAGAGTAGATTGGAGGAAGAGATATCTTGTGGAGCTGCTATTCTGGTAGGGTGGGTAGGAGAAAAACAGGGGAAAAATTGTAACTTAAAATCTGGTGGAAATGAATAATGTAAAATAGAAGTTAATAAAGCATTTGTTTAAAGAAAAAAAGAAAGGAAATAGTTGAAGGGAATAGAAATGTATACACACATTCAGATATATATTAATATGCCCATATACTCTCTTACATATATATGTGTGTGTGTGTATATATATACACACACACACACACACACACACACACACACACACACACACACACACATATATATATATATATATGAATGTGTGTACATATGTTACATTGGTAGATAGAGGGCACAGGACCAATTTATTAAGAAGGGATCATACTAAAAATGTTTAATTAAGTGGTGAGAGAGGAATATAATGAGAGGAGATGGGGAGAGACTTAATGGGGAATATATATACAAGAGGCAAAGGAAAATAGTTATAAGGGAGGAGAATAACAGGAAGGCAAAAAGGCAAAACCTTATTCTTATTGAATACATACACACTAAAGAGGGTATCTTACCCTACATGAGAATAGGGGCAGAGGTGATAAGAGGGGGGATGATGGAAGGGAGGGCAGGCTGCAGGGGAGGGGATTTGGAATCTCCTACTTTTGAAAAGGGACATGATCAAAGGAGAAAATAGAACAAGTGGGAGGTGGGTTAGGAAGTAGTGAAATTTAGTCGGTCTTTTACAATATATCTACTATGGTAATATTTTGCATAGCTCCACATGTACTATATATATATATATATATATATATATATATATATATATATATATATATATATATTTACATACTATTATTAATAGTATATAACATGTAATGGGGGAATAAGATATACAGCCACTGAGGCATAGTAATCCATCATGCCTTACAGGAAAAGTTGAATGTGGTATGGGAGAAGATATGGCAGAGGGCAGATTGGAGGGGGGAATTTACTGTGGGACCGTTATTTTGGGTTGGTGGGTAGGGGAAAAAAGTGGGAAAATTGTGATTCAAAATCTGGCAGAAATGAATGATGTAAAAGAGAAATTAAAAAAAAAGAAATCAAATTATCCACTTCTTAATTAAATATTTCTACAATTTTCCTTAATAAGATAGCTACTTTTAAACTGGACTTTTACTGAAAGGAAGTATTAATTTCCTGTTGTGTTTATAATTATAGCTGGCATTTTCAATTTGTTCCAATTTTTCCATAGCTTAATGAGAATACTTTGCATAAATTGAGCAAACACTAAATTTTTTCACAAAAATAATTGGAAAAAATCAATATTAGCATGATGATATCCTAAGGTATTGTATGTATTTGTGGTTTTCCTTTTATAGACAATTCTATATACCTTTTTGCCAGAAATATGACCTCATTATCCCTTTGTCTAATGAAACTCATCTGAAAAAATTCAGCCAAGCAATGGCCCTAACATGCTTGACTTCCTTCTTCTCTCTCTCCCTCCTTCTTTCTTCCTTGGTTCTTTTCTTTGTTCTTTCCTTCCTTCTTTCTTTCTTCTGGAAGGATAGCAAAGAGAGGAATCCAAGACCAAAGGATATTTTACAAATTTCTCACCATGGGTCAAAGGAGCTTTCTAGCTAGCTGATAGGGATGGAATAGGGATGGAATCACACATCAGTCTATATTGTTGCTCAGACACAGACCCAACACAGGAAGGATTGTGTGTGTGTGTGTGTGTGTGTGTGTGTGTGTGTGTGTGTGTGTCTATGTGTGTGTAGGAGGGGTGGCGGGGGAATGGTTTTGATAATTAGACTTTTCCTCAAATTGTATGGGGATCACTGAAAGATTAAAGATCCCTGCTTTGTTCCTAAGATTACAGAATAATATAATATTTGATATCATAAGCAAGCAATAGTACCAGCCCAGCTCTTCACTCTGGAATTATATCAAACCATGGGAGTAATATCAGTTTTTAAGTCAGGAAGTCAGCTGGAAAATAATCAAACATAAAAACTCACTATAATAAGAGATCATATTAGAAGCAAACAACTCCACAAGACAAAGAGAAATAATGAAAACTCAAAAACAAAAGTTTTTGTTTTTATTTTTAATTAGAAGGAAAACATATGCCATAGCAAAAACAAGTCACCTAGAATAGACTGAGAAGAAATAAATCAAGGATCTTTTTATTAGAGGGCAAAGAGAAGATGGCAGAGTAAATTAAATACCTTATCTAAGTATTTCCATAAATAAAAGAGAGAAAGAACAGTTCAATGAATTGGACATTCAATTACAAAACAAAAACAAAAACAAAAACAAAAAACTAAGGGAAAATAAATTTAAAATTCATAATTAAACACCACAATAAAAATCCTGAAAATGAAAGAGAGATTAATAAAGTTCAAATTAAAAAGAGTTGAACTAATAAAAAAACTAAAAATTGGTTTCATGAAAATACAAAACAAAACAAAAAACAAAAATAAAGATTCAATTGGTTAAGAGAGTGAATGAACCACCAATGAAATTGAAACTAAAACAATTATTAAGTTATTTTACCCAATTATATCTCAGTAAAACTTAAAATCTAAGTGAAATGGATGAATACTTAAAAAATATAAATAATTTGCCTAGAGTAAGAGAAGAGGGAATAGTATTAGATTAAGGTTATTTTTAAAGAAGAAAACTGAGTAAGCCTTACATGAAGTACTTAGGAAAATATCCCCAGAGTCACATGGATTAACAAGCAAATTCTGGTAAACATTTAAGGAATAATTAATCTCAGAGCAAACTATTGGAAAAATAAGTAAAAATTGAGGGGTAGTAAATTTATTTTATGACACAAATATAATTTTGAAATCTAAACCAGGAAAACAAAAACAAAGAAAAAAAATTACAGACTAATAACACTTAATAAAAATTATTGTATGAATGTTAAAAAAATACTGACAAACAGATTACAGCAAAGCATCAAAAAGATAATACAATCAAACAAAGCAGTATCTGTACCAGGAATACAAAACTCATTCAATATTAGGTAAACCCTCAGCATGATGGACTATATCAACAACAAAAACTAGAAAAATCATCTGAATTTATCAATAAATGATGAAAATGCTTTTGACAAATAAAACACTAGGTCATATTTTTTTAAAAATTCAAAAGTAATCAGTAATGACTCTTGGTTTCAAAATATTCGTCTAATTGCATGTAAAACAATATTTAACATTCACTTTTTTTAGAATTTAGAATTCAAAGTACTCCTTCACAATCCCTCCACTCCATAACCTCTCCTTAAGAAGGAAAACAATCTGATATAGATTATACATCTTCTGTCATGCAAAATATATTTCTTTATTAGCCATGTTATGAAATAAAACACAAACCCAAAACAAAAATAAAATTTAAAAATATGATTGGATCTTCATTCTGACATTATCAGTTCATTCTCTGCAGATGGAATTTTTCTTCATAACTTTTTCATAATTATCTTGAATTATTGTATTGCTTAAAATAGCAAAGTCATTAACAGTTGATCATTTTTGCAATATTGTTATTATTGTGTACAATGTTGTGTCGGTTCTACTCATTTTGCTTTGCATTGTTTTACTTGTCTTTCCAGGTTTTTCTAAAAGCACTCCATTTGTCATATCTTATAGCACAGCTGAATTAAAAAAAAATCATATACAGGGCGGGGTCAAGATGGTAGAGTAGAAACAGCACTTCCATGGAACTATGGCCCAAACCACTTCAAATCTATGTTAAAGGGGATCTTGAACAAACTCTGAAGCTACAGAACCCAAAAAATGACACAGAGAAACTAACCTGCCAAAGAGTACAGCCTGGCAGCCTTGCAGGGTGCAGCCAGCACAGTACTCTGGGAGCCAAGCCCAGGCCCACTTGAGTCAGAGGATTTAGCCCCAGGGCAGCCAGATGAGCAACAGGCTGGTGGGATACAAGAACACCAGCAGCTGTGGCTTTTCCAGAATTACAAACACATAGATGCCAAGGAAAAAGTGAGAGGTCAGTGTGGTATGGGCTTTGGGACAAGTATTGGGAGTGGTTTGGCCTCTTTCCCTGGGGCTGAGAAGCCAATGAGATGCTTCAGCTCATCCAGAGTGATGCAAAAGCTTCAGATCCTGGCATGTTGACTGTAAGGGAACCAGGGGATCAGTCTTGGGGGTAATCACTCTTGTGTTACCTTTTTGGATCTGGATTGTGGTCTGGGGTGGAGGTCTTGGGGTGTGGGAAAAGTTTGCCAGAGTGTGTAGAGGATTCAGAGAGAGCACCCAACTAAATACTCTGGCAGCTGACAAAAACCTGACTATTTGGGATGGAAGCTCCCCCTGGGTGGTGGTAGAGTCCTATTGTGTCAATAAGCCCCAAAGTCAAGCAACTGAATGGCAACATGCCTAGGCAAAGGAAAAAATAAACAGAAAAAATTCAACAATATACTTCTATTTGGGGGGCAAAGAGGATCGAAGCATGGAATAGGAGGAGGACTGGGAGGTCAGAAGTCTTGCACCAAAAGCCTCAGATGAAAATACGAGCTGGTTACAGGCCATAGAGGACATTAAGAAGAAGATAAGAGTAGTGGAGGAAAAATTGGTAAGAGAAATGAAAAAGATGCAAGAAAAGTATGAAATGAGAGTCAATAGCCTGAGTGAGGAAAATAACACCTTAAAAAATAGACTAACTCAAATGCCAAAAGAGGCTCTAAAAGGTAATGAGGAGAAGAATGCCTTAAAAAGCTGAATTTGCCAGATGGAAAAAGAACATCAAAAGCTCACTGAGGAGAATTATTCCTTCAGAATTAGCCTTCAGCAAATGGAAGCTAGTGACTTTGTGAGAAATCAAGATGCTGTTAAGCAAATCCACACAAATGAAAGAATAGAAGACAATGTGAAATATCTCATGGAATTAACTGCTGACCTGGAAAATAGATCCAGAAGAGATGATTTAAAAAGTATTGGACTATGTGAGAATCATGATCAAAGAAAGAATCCTTCCCT